>CM035423.1:153345121-153577621 GCA_020310875.1 Ceratopteris richardii | reverse complement strand
ATATTTTTGTGTCTCACAAGCTTAAGCTAATTCCTCACTGTTTTTGAGTTAGAGGGCTTTGAAAAGTGCCATTTTCCAACACTTCAAAAAAAAAAGACAAGCCTTCATTCATCTTATTCGTGTTCGCAGATTTAGAAAATGCCCATGGGTACATGGTTTATTTCGGGTGATTGACGTGTGTGTGAGTGTGTGGGAGGAATTGCCTCTATTTTTGCAGGTACGATTCTTGAGGTGCACATGGAAAGTAGATGCATGGGCAGTCTGGAAGTCTTGCATGAAACATGCGAAAAGATGTATCTTGGAGCATGCAGTGTCCAAGAGTGCATGTCTCCGAAGGCATGATTGGTCGTGCGCTGGCAAAAGGTGGAGATGCAAAAAGACGAAGATTGAAAGATAAAGAGGGACGATGGTGGTACATTGAGGAGGATCATTTTTTGACTTCTAGGATTGCGATTGAGATTGGGATTGAGATTGTGATTCGGATTAAGATTGTGATTGTGATTGAGATTGGGATTGAGATCAGCTCCGGGGTGGTCAGGTGGATGAGGCTTCACATTGAAGCTATTTGATAGATCTTGTAACGCAGATCAGTGCATAGATAAATAATTCTCTCTCTTTTTGTTTTGCATATACTATGTTTTTCTTCTTTATACCTTGTTGTGCTGAAATCTATTATTCTGTGTGGGATTGTGATTCAAGATTAGGAGACTTGTTACAAGTGATATTAGAGCGGACTTGGATTCCAAGACAAGATGCAGGCTTTGAAGAAAAAGTAGAAGAACAAGAGGAGCTTATCCATAGATTGAATGCAGAATTACATAAAGAAAGATCCAACAAACAAAAAGAGGGTACTGCAAATGCTTTCATGGACCTCAATGATGAAGGTGGTAATGGTGCAGGCACATCGAATGCACGTAGAGCTAGACGACAACGTGAACCAGAAGAACGAGGATGGATGATCTAGGTGAATCTGCACTTAAGCAAGTGTTTAAAAGAGCAAAATTAAATGGTTTTGATGGTGAGAAGAAAAGTGGAGAGGATCTTGAAGCATGGATTGAGGAACTTGAAGATTTCTTTAATTTCCACGTACTTAGTGAGGAATCAAAGGCAAAGGTTGCAATTCTGCATCTACAAGGAGTCACAAAACTATGGTGGAAATCATACATGTAGACAAGAATACGTGAAGGTCGGATCCTCTAGAAAGAGTTTCTGGAGCAAGCAGAGAATCGTTATTATTCTCCACATTATCGGATGGAAAATAAAATGGAATTCTACTCTTTCAAGCAATATGAGGATGATAGATATAACTTGTCTCTTGAAGAATATAAGGAGAAATTTTTGCATTTACATAAGTATGCATTAGAAGTTTCTCGAGATGCCCTCAAGAGCAAATTTATTAAGGCTTTGTGAGAAGATCTTTGCTATCAATTAAATGGGTCCCAATGTGTAGATTTTATTGATGTAGTTGCAAAAGAAGGAAACATTGAGAAGATGGAGAAATTTACTATGAAAAAGGCATCTAAATCAAGGTTTAGCTCAACACGACATCGACCCTCAAGACTTATTTCAATAAATCAGAATGGATAGAAATCGAATAACTCTTAATGGTTAAGAAGGAAAAACTAAGCTGAAGTAGACGGATATGCCTAAGAAGCAAGAAGTTGTGTACTCGCGACGTGATTCTAATTTCTTGGAGCGGGCTAAAAGATTGTAACTTTGCTTTCGATGTGGAGAACAAGTACATCAAATATAGACTTAGACTTGTACAAAAGCATTCCACAGAAGATTAAACACAGAAGGAGCACTAAGCAAAATATTGAGCACAACTTTTCTTCTATTCATGAGAAACTTTACATCTGATTGATGAGAGATATTCACTTCACTTCTAAAGTGTCTAGTGACTCTTACAACTCATCATTCATCTTCTCTCATACATGGCCTGACTTTCTACTTGTCTATATAGATATTTTTTACAAACTCGTGACTATTACAAAAGTATAAGCATGTTTAATGTACATGTATATACAAGCCTTCACTCTCTGATTATGCAAATCTTCAATCTTGATTTATTGGTCTTTGCTTCATCCTTTGACTCTAGCTCCTTGTCTAAAACATCAGTTGATGGGTTTCATGCACCAACAGCTCCCCCTCAATCATCGATTGAGGTATTCTCCATCTTCTTTATACCTGCCATGTCTTCGAATCTCTGTAGCTTTGGTCCATCCAAGCTTTTGGTTAGCATATCTGCAGTTTGATCTTTTGTTGAAGTATGTATGACTTCAACCTCTTTATCAATCACCTTCTCTCTTAGAAAGTGATATTGAATCTCAATATGTTTAGTCCTAGCATGAAAAATAGGGTTAGCAGTTAGATACAATGAACTCATATTATCTCCATGAATAGTGGGTGTACTCTGTATGATATCAAAACTCTTCATGAGAGTCTTCAACCATATAACCTCCTTTGCAGCTTCAACCATACCTTTATACTCTGCTTCTATAGATGACAAAGCCATTGTGTGTTGATTCTTAAAACACCAAGAGATTAGCTTATCTCCCATATAACATAAGTACCCATAAGTTGATCTTCTATCATCAGGACTACCTATCGAACCTGTATCACTATATATCTTGATGTTTGTATCTGATGTGAAACCATAATACAAACCTTCTTTGAGTGTACCTTTAATGTATCTTGACACTCTTTGACCTACAATCCAATGTTCCTTCCTAGGACAATGCATGAATTGAGACAACACTCCAACTACATATGACAAATCAGGCCTAGTTAATGTAGCATAGATTAGACTACCAACCAGGCTTTGATATAGCTTCATATCCTTGAATTCTTCTCCAACATATCTGCTCAATTTGTGGTTCACCTCCATTGGGGTAGGTGCTACCCTACAATCTTTGATTTTAAACTTGATTAACAAGTTCCTCAAATACCTTTCTTGAGTCACATATAATCCATGTTGAGTATATGAGACCTCCATGCTCAAGAAATATGACAAGTCTCCCAAGTCACTAATCTTGAACTCTTTCTCCATTTGTTTCTTTAGCCTTTGTATGCCCTTCTCATCTGTACCTATAAGAATTATATCATCGACATATGTGCACATGTAAATGAACCCATCATCACTTGCTTTAACAAGCAAGCTACTATGTGCTTTAGATACTTGGAAACCAAGTTCTTTCAAGAACTTCACAAGTCTATAATTCCATGCCATTGGGGCCTGCTTCAAACCATACAAAGCTCTCTTGAGCTTACATACATATTCTAAATACCTTTTATCTCTAAACCCTTCTCGTTGCTCCATGAAAACATCATCTGAAATATAACCATTAAGAAAAGCATTCTTCACATCTAATTGACATAGTTTCCAACCTTTATATGCAGCAATGGCTATGAGGGTAAGAGACCTACCTTAGATCATTGCAAAGTATTTGGATGTTTGGCTTATGCATATGTGCCATCTCAATTGAGGCATAAACTAGAACCTAAAGCTGAAAAGTATGTATTCATTGATTATGATGATAAGCAGATGGGTTATAGGTTATGGAGTCCATCCACAAAGCAATTTCTTATATCAAAGGATGTTACAATTAATACTCATGTAGGTGATGAAGAAAATTTAAATCAGAAGAAAGGTAAATCAAAGATTCAAATATTTGATGAAGAAGAAAATAATGAAGTACAAGTTGAAGTTGAAGAAGTGCCAAGGTTTGATCCTGAATGTGATGAACCAAAAACTTCAAGAAGTGGAGAACTCAGAAGGTCATCAAGACACAAATGGCAACTGACAAGGTATAGTTATGACACTTCTTTTTTGACTACTAAAGACTATGGTTATATGGTGAAAGCAGAGGAAGACCCTTGTACATATGAAGAGGCAAAACATAAGGAAAATTGGGATGCAAGAAGTATATGATGCATTGATGGAAAATGAGACATGGGATTTGGTTCCTAAGCCAAATAGTCAGAAGGTCATTGGATGCAAATGGGTGTACAAGACAAAGAGGTATGCAGATTGAAGTATGTCTAGATATAAAGCTAGAGTTGTTGTGAAAGGGTATGCTCACACATACGGTACAAATTATGATGAAACTTATAGTCCTATGGCAAAGACGAAAACCATGCGTCATAAGGTGTCATACCCTGCAAAGCTTTACATGGTAGCCTATTAACCAAATATGTAGCTGTATTTACAACCTCAGCCCACATATAATTAGGGCAATTCTTTTCTTTCATCATTGATCTGGAAAACTCAACAAGACTTCTATTTCTCCTTTCTGCTACACCATTTTGTTGAGGAGAGTACCTGCAAGTGACTTCCCTTTTTATACCTGCATTCCATAAGTAATCACTGAACTAATTAGAGAAATACTCTCCCCCTCCATCTGATCTTAGTCTCTTCAATTTTTGACCTGTGATTCTCTCTACATACACATGATAATGTTTAAATGTGTTGAACACCTCTGATTTATCTTTGATCACATATATAGTGATCCACCAGGTAGCATCATCAACATAAATCACATATTATCTTGAACCGTTAATATTGAAATCCTTTGATGGTCCCCACACATCTGTGTGTACCAACTCAAGCTTCTCTGAATACATGAAACCATGCTTAGTATATGATTGCTTATGAGCCTTACCCAGTTGACATGCCTCATATCTGTATGTCATATGTTGACGTGCAACATTAGGTAATACAAGCATTGAACCATTGTTAACCATATCCTTAATAGCTCTTTCATTGAAATGTCCAAGCCTTTTATGCCAAAGATCTAACTCAGAGATCTTATGTCCTCCATAAGTGAACAAGGCATGACCAACATTGCCTTGAATCTTCAGTGAGAAGAGACTTCCTTCTTTCTTCCTTGAAACAATTTGTTTATACCCATTGCTAGGGTCGTCCACAAAAACTCCATCAATAGTGAACCTTACTTCATAACCTTTTTCAACAATTTGCCCTACACTTATCAGATTCTTTGGAATTGTAGGAACACACAAAACCTTACTCAGAAGAGTACTTCCATCCTTGGCCTTCACTGATCTAATTGACTTCACATTATGCTTTGTATTATCACTTGTTTGAACTACATGATTAGTTACCTTATTCTCCAAATCAGTCATCAAAGCTATGTTACCACTCAGGTGATTGCTACACCCTGAGTCAATGTAGAAAACACTTTGATCTTCACTTTGTCTTTCACAAGTTGCATTCATAATCAAGGTTGAATCCTCCTTCTGATCTGAAGCATAATTGTAGTAGGTATTGTTTTAGGATTGACTTTGGAAACCTCTACCTACATTTCTTCCAAAGTAACCCCTACTACCTCTACCTCTCAAATTACCTCTTTGGTTTCTACCATCTCTTGCTCTTGAATTGAAGTTCTGACTATATCCTTTATTATTCTGGTTAATATGCCAGCATTCATTAGCTAAATGATTAGTCTTACCACAAATCCATCAAGCTTTGACTCCATCTTTATTGCTTCTGCCTCTTCCTCTACCTTTGCCACCTCCTCTTCCTCTTAGGAAGTTGGCTTGGCTAGTTTTACCTTCTTCTTCATTTAATTGTTGCTTGCCTTTGCTATTCTTCTTCTTGCCCTTTGAATACATTGCTTGGCATGTACTCTTATCAACATCACCTTTGACATCTTGCTCAAAGTTTAACATATGTGCATCCAATTTAAGGGGGATTTTCCAAGGCATACCTGCCAATTGTTTCCCCTTGTGGGAAGCCTCCTCTGGGGGAGATGGAGGAGCCGATTCTGGTATTGTCGTTCTAATGATGGAACTTTCACTGTCCATATTGTCCTCATTACTTGTGGTGAAACCTTCTTCTTTGCTAGTTGTGTATTTCTCTTGATTGACCTCATTAGAGGGGGGCCACTCCAAGGGTAAGTTAATTGTGCCCGTAAATTCTCGGATCCCTCCCAGATAATTAAGATCATTAACCTCCTTTTTGAGGTTGCAGTATAAGTTATTGAGTGACTATTCTGGAGCGTGGGTCTTCTCTAAAAGTCTCCTTGGGCTCGAGCTTCTCCTAGGGCTAGCTTTCCTTCTTCTTCTAACCTCTGTAAATCCTTCTAAGTCAGTTTTAGGGATTTGGTCATCCTTGTCTTTCTCTTCAATGGTTGGGCCGACCTCCTTCCCTTTGAGTGTTTGGGCTTTGTTGGTTGTTTCTAGCTTATACTTCTGCTTCTGGGGGCAATCTTTAATTCTATGGCATTGTTGACCACATTGAAAGCATGCATTGGGTAGATTTTTAAAAGTGATCTCCTAAACCCAAGATTCCCCTTCTATGATGGTATGGATTTTGGGCAGCACTTCACAACCGAGTGGCTGGAGACCTTCCGTAAGTGTTTCTTACCATTTTTTCTTCAAAGAAGAACTTAATATTCTTTTGGTTTTGAAATCAAGTTAGGGACGAAGATCAATCTGTGTGATAGTGGGAGTTTTTCTCGGGGCATGATTCGGGGTCCATGGCATGGCTTCTGTGGCCCCCTCCCTCGTGATAAGCAACCTAGCCCCAACCCAGGGGGTGATTGGTAACCTCGTCCTTATTTTGGAGGGGGGATCTTGTGTCCCTCCTAGGGCCTTCGAGGGTGTTGAGCCTCCCTCGGTCTCTCTGAGTAGAGTTGCAATCCTCTCAAAGCAAGAAGAGCTCAAGAAATTTTGTCTCGTTGGACAAGTGTTTGGCCCTAGGCTGCCACTCAAAACTGTGCGCTAGTGGCTTCGAAAAGAGTGGTTCCCTTGTGGGTTGATTATTAGCAAGTGTCAGTTCCTATTGGCTAGTCATATGTTGCTAGTCTTTGAGAATGAAGATATGGCATTGCAAGCCCTCAGTGTCAGAACCTAGAAACTTGGGTGCGCAACCCTCTTTCTATTCAGATGGTCCCCCATTTTTATTGCCAACAAATCAAAATCTCTCTGCTACCCTCTCTGGGTTGAGCTCACTAATCTACCATACTTCTTGTACAACTTCGTGTGGGACATCGTTTCTCCAATCGGCAATCCGTTGGCTTTGCGGGAGGATGTTGATGGTTTCATTTATGAAGGTGTGAGACACTCTTTCAATGCTCAAGGACACCCTCAAATCTACATTGAGACTGACCTCAGCTCACCGCTTCCTTCAAAGATCATAGTGGACCTGGGCAAAGGGGATGTCTGGGAACAAGATGTTAATTACAAAAATCTACCTAACATGTGTTTTTGTCATGGCCAACAAGGCCACATGATCAAAGAGTGCCCGTTGAGACAAAAAAGCAAACAAATACAAGAAGCATGTGAGAAAACTCAAACAATGCAACCATGAATCCCCCAGTGAACGAAGAGGAAGTTAAAGGCTCGCAAAACCTAGAAGTTGACTCAAAGAGGCTCAAGGAAGTCAGAAGAAGAAGGAAAATAAGTCCAAGGGCCACTTCTGAGAGAAACCGTACTCCAAATGCCCCCTAAAACAACTTGTTTTGCAATCTAGAAAAGGAGATTAATGAGCTTGATTACCCAGATAGGAACTAGTTTGAGGTGGACACCAGCAGCAAAGACCTAGAGACAAAGACTGCTTTCAAAGCTATTGTTGGGATCCAACCCGACCTTCTCTTTGAATATGGTTGTCAAAACATTCCTCCAGGCCAAATCTTTCGGCTTCTTGGGATTCCCTTGGGCTTTGGTATCTCGTTGGAGCAGCGATGGAATTAGATCCTGGCCAGACTCAAAAGCAGGTTAAACTATTGAAGAGGTATGCAAATCAATCTCCCTTGTCACACAATGGTTATCAACACGTTCCTCATTTCATCGACCATTTACTTCCTCTCTTGTTAGAGACCAAAAGAGCAAGAACTATCCAAATTAGAAAGTATTTGTAGAAACTTCCTTTGGACGGGAGACCACAACAAGTGGGGGGTGCCTAAAATCAAGTGGTCCATCTGCACCAGCCAAAGTGATAGTGGGGGCCTTGGCATTCTAGACATTGGATGCATGGCTAACAAACTTGTGGCACAATGGATAATTAAGGCATGGTGCAATGGGGAGGCCTCGTGGGCCAAGTTGATCTTCAAAAACAAGAATGCATTGACTTTTGTGGGATTCCCAAATTGGAAGAATCTTGACAATCTGACCCTTTTGTTTTACTCGATCTCAGTTTTCCTGAAAGGCTTGAATCTTGTGTGCTCCCTATGGAAGAGTTGGAATAAATTCAAAATCTTCATAAGAATGTGTGAAGATTGGAAGTGGGTGGCCAGTATCAGACAGAATGACTCTATCTGGTTTCTGATCCATGGCATCCCAAATGTGGAATCTTGGAACATTCAAAATGCCAAGAGTCTATGGAACAAAGGATTCAAAAAATGAAGACATCTCTTGAAACAAGACACCAACGAGTGGATCAACTTCGAGGATATTGACCCTAGTGTCAGCATTACCTATGAAGAATGGAATACTTTACAAAGCAGACATCTTGCCTGGAAGTGCTCTAAAGTCTATCTTCTCATGGAACACGACCCGTCATGCCCATGTGGTCTCAAATGACACAATGGAAATTGCCCAAACATCAAAGAAAACATTGATTATCAGGTCAACCTCAATAAGAAGTGGTGCCTGTCATGGACGCGGCTACGGTGTGAAGTTCATGGCTATCTGGCACCCTCTCATAGAAATCAAAAAGCTTGTCCTCTTATGGCAAATTCTTCATCAGGGAATTGGACCAATCTAAAGGCTAGCAAAATTTGTGGGGTGCCTCCCTCATGCAAGCGTTGCTAGCGGTCCGTTGAAGATGTTGTTCACATCTTCTTTACTTGTCCCAAATCTAACAGGCTCTAGCAGATTGTCGGAAAGAAAATTTAGACTTTAGAAACATATCAGTTGGAAACAAGCTCTACTCAGGGAAGCGATCGGCTGCTTGGCAACTCTCTAGAATGCCATCAAAGGGGAGTTCCTTTGGAAGTTGTGGCAAGAAAGATGTGCTTATAGCTTTGGTGACTCTGCCAAAGAGTGGTTGATTGAGGAATTGTTGTTCCTCCTCGGAAAAATAATCGCTAATTGTATGAAATCTTTCTTCCCCCTTCAGGCACCATCAAGCTCTCCTTTTGATCAACAACAAGCTAAAACCCAAGTGGGCCCCACATGAGGGTGATGAGAGGGTGATTAACCTCCTTGGTAATGCCATCTGAACTCTATAAAATCTACTCTTGCTCTATGGGATTTAGGGGGGTCCTGTGGGCACTAGTCTCCTTCACTTGTACTTTTCTTTTCCTTTTAATTAATACAAGTCCAAGAGAGTAGGCTAAGGACGAACTTCCTTTATAAAAAAAAGTTCATTGAGAATACATCAACCATCAAGGTTTCTTAATGCATTCATAAATGATTTCTATTTCATACATGAAAAATGAAAGAATGTTTGTGCATTTGTTTTTCTCTTTTCAAAATAATTCTTTGATGCAAAGACTAAAGCTCACAGATTACTTTTGTGCACACTCCAAGACTCTCTTCTATTAGATAAAGGTTCTAGATGCACACAAGCATGCATATAATCAAGTACATGCAACTGCATGCATGTGAGCATGTGAAACTACATGGATGCAAGGGCATGCATTTGCCTGAGTGAAATTCATCACCTTTTCTTCTTTCCATACGCCATGCATGCACTCAATCCAAATGATTATGCATGCATGAATAGATGCATTGTATCGAAAATACAATTATAGTTGGAAACTAGAATAGAATTTAATTTAGAAGGTAAAGGGACCTTAAGAGGATATTGGAAGCCATCCAATATTTACTTCATCTTATAGGTTTAACTTGATTTTTTCATCATTGTCTACCTTCATATCCACATTTATCATTACAAGACATTGATATAAAAATTAAATGATGAAGTTATACAAGAGAAAAAAATATAAAGAGTCTAGAAATAAACTCTAAAGAGTTTATGTATTCTTTTTTCCGCAATTATAATTGCCATATAATGTATGGAATTAGTTGAATTCATGATTCTTTATCTAATCATTCCATAGAGATAAGTATAAAGTTTTTACTTACGTATGGAATAGTAAACAAGGAGTTCCAAGGTTTGCTTTAAGTATTTAAAATACTTAAAGAAGATCATATGGAAACAAATCCAAAGAGAATCATGAAAAGACCATAGAATTAGTCTCAAGTTTATGATAGGAAGTTCTTTGGAGGATAAAAATATCCAAAGGATGCTAGCACTATGGGAAATTATAATTATCAAAGGTGAGGATATCGAAGCTTAGATGAGAAATATTTATGGGAGAATTTCCATCGTGTCTCAAAAGATAAAACTTTGCTAATTCTAATTGAAGAGATTAATGAATAATGTTCCAAGGAATAAGAAATTAAAATTATTCTTCAATCAAGTATCATCTATACTTTAAAATTCAAGAATATATCTTAGAAGATAAATGTTAAAGAATTCAACATTAGGATATGTTCAAGATCCAAACTAGTAGATATTTTGATAGAATAAAGATTTACAAAACATGAATTTCTTTTATCAAAGATGCACCTAGTGAGAACAAGAAAGCATTGCTTTACATGCTTCTAAAGGAAGCATGCACGAATTCAAATTCTCACTTTGAGTTAAACTGATACATAAATAATCAAAAGAACATTCCTTGAAGAAGTATAATTTCAGTCTTCTTAATATTTATGCAATGATTTATAGGTGTTTGAGACAAAGATGAATCTTAATTGTAATTGGGCTTTAAAAAATCAAAGTATCGGCTTTGTTTTGATTTGCATAGGTAAATAAAAAGAAGTATATCTTTTGGACAAGCTATTTTCTAAGCTTAATCCTTGAAAATTTTCAAGATATTAACAAACTTTCATTTCAAGTAAAGGATCAAGAAGATTCTTTGGTGATAAAGAAGGAAAGGATATGTGTTCATATGTGACTATTGTACATTGGTTCAATCAACAAGATGACAAAGACTCTTGTAGTTTCAACTTATGCATCCAAAGTGGAACATGTTTAAAGCATATAAGAATCAAAGATAGATTGACTCACGACAATAGTTCTTGTTTCAAACTCAAGAAAAGAAACGTAAAAATGAATGTCCATTTATATATTTGATGATAAAATGGGAAACCATATATTAATTTGATACTTATTCTTTACTTTGAAACTAAGGAGGTGAACACAAACAAATCAAGAAATAATGCTTAACAATATGTTAAGAAAGTCTAGAATTCCTTTTGAGCATCATTCAAGATGTGCAAAGAATTCCAAGAGGAGTCCTTTAATGCTCATGTTTGTTTTGCTCATGTTGTTTTCTCATGTTCTTGATTACTTAGAACTAGTCAAAGCTCAAGTACGTGAAAAGTATCATTTTCCATAGCAGTGAAAAAATAAAACTTCTTAAAGATAGGTAGACAATGAGTAGTTCTCGAGCAACCTTAAACCATGGACATTGCCAATTAAGTGAAATGATTGATATAAACCAAATGTGTATCAATCTTGAAGATATTCTTACCTTTACAATCTTAAGAGTGTTACTAGATGCTTAGACTTGAGATTAGGAGAAGGTCTCTGAAAAATCCCTAAGGTAAAATGATGAAGTTTATTGATGGAAAAAGAGATATTAACAATAAAGAATAAGTCTTTATTACTGTCACCTAATCAAGAAGACTCAATGAGGCTTGGAAAAGCTTGTCGAAGAAGTTGTGATTCGAACTACTATAGATTTTTTCCAAGTACAATAAATAAGCTCGTCGAAGATCATGAGATAAGAAACAAGTTACCTCTTAGAGACTAAAATCCTATGATGGATTGGATTTTGGTAACACAAAGAAGTACAAGGGTCTAGAGATGCCCTATATATTTTGCCTAAACAAGTTCTTTACAAGAAGTAGTGGGTGTGAAAAGAAGATATGACATCTTATTCTTGGCTCTCAAAATTGGTACCAATAAGGGTTATATAAAGTATAATTAGAAATGATCAAGAGAGAATTCAAAAGTCATGAAAGTAAGGGCAAAACGAGCATACATCGTTTTTTGAATTGGAGAAATTATTCACTAGTGTGGGACAGTGGAATGCTAACTCCTTTTTAGAAAATTTTTTGGATAGGGAGGAAGAAATATAAATCATCATTCATGGAAGGCATAAATCAAGTTATCTTTTTTCTTGGGAGAGTACATAGAGCTTATGTCTCGATACTATGGCATCAAGAATGTGGAATCTTGGAATACTCAAAGTGCCAAGAGGCTTTGGAACAAGGGCTTCAGAGAATGGAAACATCTCTCGAATCAAGACACCAACCAATGGGTCAAGTTCGAGGATATCAACCATTGCGTCAGCATTACCTATGAAGAATGGAATATTTTACAAAGTAGACGTCTTGCTTGGGACCGTTCTAAAGTCCATCTTCTCATGGGACACGATTTGTCGTGCTTGCTGGGTCTTAGATGGCATAATGGCAATCGCCTAACTAATATCCCAAATATCAAAGCAAATATTGACTATCAGGTCACCCTTAACATGAACGGATGCCTGTCTTGGACGCAGTTGCTGTGGGAAATGAAGTTCATGGCTATCTAGCACCCTGTTATTGAAAACAAAAAGTATGTCCTCTTATGGAAAATTCTTCATAAGGGAATCTAGACCAACCTTAAGGCTAGCAAAATTTGTGGGGTGTCTCCCTAGTGCAAGCGTTGTTACCGGTCCATTGAAGATGTTGGTCATATCTTCTTTACTTGTCCCAACTCCAATAGGCTTTGGCAGATTGTCAGAAAGAAAATTAGACTTCATAAGAATATCAGCTAAAAACAAGCTCTTTTGGGTGAAGCCATTGACTGCTCAGTGACCCTCTAGAATGCCATCTGAGGGGAGATCCTATGGAAGATCTGGCAGGAAAGATGTGCTTATAACTTTGGAGTCTCCCCCAAAGAGTGGTCGATTGAGAAATTGTTGTTCCTCCTCGATAAAAGAATCGCCAATTATAAGAAATCCCCCCCCCCCCCCCTTCAAGCATCATAAAGTGATTGTCCTATTCAACAACAAGCTTAAACCCAAGTGGACCCCACATGAGGGCGATGAGAGGGTGATTAACCTCCTTTGTAATGCCATCTAAACTATGTAAGATCTACCCCCACTTTGTGGGACTTGGGGGGTCCCATGGGCACTAGTTCCCTTCACTTGTACCTTTCTTTTTCTTCATTTAATACAAATCTAGGAGAGTAGGCTAAAGCCGAACTTCCTTTTTATTTTTTACAAAAAAGAAATGGACTGGTATCTTCAATCTTCCTCACACGCACTAGTGATGCAAGAAATGGACTAGTATCTTCAATACTCCCATACACATACACACACACTTGCACATGCATACACAAATGTACACATACACACTTACACACACATACTCACACACACAAACATACGCACACACACATAGGCATACACCGATTCACTTTGTTCTTTTCTATGTAACTTGTTTTATAAGCGTATATAGTTTTACGTTTAGATTTAGAATGGATTCTTTGAAATATATAGCACATATACAATAATAACACAGATAAATACGTACATACGTACAAGCATACATTACCTACATACATACATTACATACATTAGCTACATATACACATACATACATTAGTTACATATACACATACATACATTACCTACATGCAAACATACATACATACCATACATGAATCCATGCATACATACATACATACAAACATACATACCATACATGAATCCATGCATACATACATACAAACATACATACCTGTGAACATGGTATATTCATAATTCACATCCTGCACATCTCTCTCTCTCTCTCTCTATATATATATATATATATATATATATATATATATATATATATATATATATACGTCCATACATACATTGATACTTATATTTCTGTAATCTCTGGAACTACACTTCCTCAGATACTTCTAGGCACGCACACTACTTACACACAAAGATACTTGCATATTTATTTGAGACTTGTCATAAATACCACTATGAGAATATACCACCCTTCTACACTAGAAGTAACCTAATGAATTTACCTTTTAATAAATACTACTTTGGTTTAAGAATAATAATACGTGGTTGTGAATCTTGAGAGATTGTTTTGGTGGGTTTATTTAATAAAACTGAAATATCTAATCCTTGTGGAAAATGATTTTCCATATATATATATATATATATATATATATATATATATATATATATATATATATATATATATATTCATTCATACGTACATGCATACATACATACATTTATACATACATGCATGCATACGTACATTCAAACAGATTTATTATTATTGCTACTTTTTAAGAGGAAGTTTGACAAAAACTTAATTTCCATAGGGTATTGAAGAATATATGTACAATGTACAACTGAAGGGCATATCACTCATGGGAACCCCCCTTGTGTCCCACAAAGCAAGGGTTAGAGTGCTGAAGCATCAGAATAAAGTTGATGCTTGAAGGCAAGAGCCCGTAGGGATTACAATTGGATAGACAGCACATTAGCCTATGCATGTCAAAATGTGCAATGGAGTTGAATACATGGCCTCCACCAACCCGCATATGGCGTGTGGACTAATTATATTGCCATCTACGTATAAATATAAATGCACTACCTTACATAAATACATACATACCTGAACTTGATTGGTACCATCACACTCTTTCATAACCAATAATAATAATTCAAAGCATATGGATTGAACTTCTCCGCATATGGATGGATAAGTGTTTTTATTATGACATATACACGGTCATACATACGTATGTGCGTACTGTTACCTTGAAACATTTAAATACATTGTAATAGGTTTCAAGGTCAATCTTAAGGATGAGTTTCACTTGGCTTCTAAAAATTCCTGCTTGCAACATGACCGGAGGTGTTTAGAGAATGTTACGTACACTTTGAAATACAGCTATTAATACCTGCCCCCTTTTTTCTCGTCGACACCCGCAGCTTACTGAAGTTGAGGAATGGTGATCAAAGTAAAAAGATTGATTAAACAAGGGTGCCCCTTGGCTCCCCTTCTCTTTGCCATTGCTGCAGAAGGGCTTAGCCAGCCAGTGGAACAACAAGTGGAAGCAGGTAATATCAAAGGCTTCCGGTTGCCTTGGGACCATGGCCAGATCACTATGAGACGTTTTTCCAATGATATGAATGCATTTTTCCATAACGATAGTACCAGCCTCGAGACATTTTGGAGGTGCCAGGATACTTTCTGCAAAGCCTCTAGATCCAAAATCAACCACTCAAAGACTTCTTTCAGAGCTATTGTTGAGATCCAACCTGAGCTTCTCTTTGAATATGGCTGTCAAAACATTCCTCCAAGCCAAATTTTCCGGCTTCTTGGGATTCCCTTGGGCTTTGGTATCTCATTAGAGCAACAGTGGAATTAGATCCTCGCCACACACGTAAATCAATCTCCCTGGTCACACAATGTTTATCAACACATTCCTCATTTCATTGACCATTTACTTCCTCTCTTGTTGGAGACCAAAATCCCAAGAGCTATCCAAACTAGAAAGTATTTGTAGAAAATTCCCTTCGACGGGAGACCACAACAGGAGGGGGTGCCTAAAATCAAGTGCTCCATCTGCACTAGCCAAAGGGATAGTGGGGGCCTTGGCATTCTCGACATTGGATGCATGGCTAACAAACTTGTGGCAAAATGGATGATTAAGGCATGGTGCAATGGGGAGGCCTCGTGGGCCAAGTTGATCTTCAAAAACAAGAATGCATTGACTTTCGTGGGATTCCCAAATTGGAAGAATCTTGACATTCTGACCCTTTTGTTTTCCCCAATCCCGATTTTCCATCCCAAAAAGCCTGAATCTTGTGTGCTCCCTATCGAAGAGTTGGAATAAATTCAAAAGCTTCATAAGAATGAGTGAAGATTGGAAGTCGGTGGCCAGTGTCAGACAGAATGACTCTATCTGGTTTGTGATCCATGGCATCCCAAACGTGGAATCTTGGAACATTCAAAATGCCAAGAGGCTATGGAACAAAGGCTTCAAAAAATGGAAACATCTCTTGAAACAAGACACCAACCAGTGGATCAACTTCGCGGATATTGACCCTAGTGTCAGCATTACCTATGAAGAATGGAATACTTTACAAAGCAGACATCTTTCCTGGGACTGCTCTAAAGTCTATCTTCTCATGGGACACAACCCACCGTGCTCATGTGGTCTCAAATGGAACAATGGCAATTTTCCTAACAAAAATCCCAAACATCGAAGAAAACATTGATTATCAGGTCAACCTTAACAAGAAGTGGTGTCTGTCATGGACGTGGCTACGGTGGGATATGAAGTTCATGGCTATCTGGCACCCACTCATATAAATCAAAAAGTTTGTCCTCTTATGGCAAATTCTTCATTAGGGAATCTTGACCAATCTAAAGGCTAGCAAAATTTATGGGGTGGCTCCCTAGTACAAGCGTTGCTACTGGTCCATTGAAGATGTTGCTCACATCTTCTTTACTTGTCCCAACTCTAACAGGCTCTAGGAGATTGTCGAAAAGAAAATTTAGACTTCAAAAACATATCAGTTGGAAACAAGCTCTACTGCTCAAGTTTATTATAGGAAGTTCTTTGGAGGATAAAAATATCCAAAGGATGCTAGCACTATGGGAAATTATAATTATCAAAAGTGAGGATATCAAAGCTTAGATGAGAAATATTTATGGGAGAATTTCCATCGTGTCTCAAAAGATAAAACTTTGCTAATTCTAATTGAAGAGATTAATGAATAATGTTCCAAGGAATAAGAAACTAAAATTATTCTTCAATCAAGTATCATCTATACTTTAAAATACAAGAATATATCTTAGAAGATAAATGTTTAAAGAACTCAGCATTAGGATATGTTCAACATTAGAATAAAGATTTACAAAAATTCTTTTATCAAAGATGCACCTAGCAAGAACAAGAAAACATTGCTTTACATGTTCTAAAGGAAGCATGCACGAATTCAAAGTCTCACTTTGAGTTAAACTGATACATAAATAATCAAAAGAACATTTTTTTTTTGACACCATCAATCACGATTGACAAGCCTCACGACTGACTCTGTCGATCACGATCGACACCATCAATCGCGATTGACACGTCGATCACGATTGATACATCGATCGAGATTGACACGTTGATCTCGATTGACATGTTGATCACGATTGACACGTCGATCACGATTGACACGTCGATCGTGATTGACACCTCTGTCGATCGCGATTGACACCCACGATGGACACCTTTGTCAATCGCGATTGATGCCATCGATCACGATTGACAATTATTTTCGGCCAATTTTTTAGGGTTTTTTTTTGAAAATTTTAGCTAATTTTGGGCAAGTATATTGTGTTGTAGGACATTAGCGAGGTTGTAAGCAAATAATTTGAGAAAACCCTATTTCTCTGTTAGCCTGTTTTGACCCTATTTTAGCCCTAGAACCCTGAATAGACATAACTTCCTCATATGAACTCCGTTTCTAGTGATTTTGGTCTTGTTGGAAAGCTTGTTTCAAAGATAGGGTGTTTTGAAGTTGAACAAACACTTGTGCGAGAAAACTGAGGGATCTCTAGGATTGTTTTCCATAAAGACTAAGGGCAATTCGGTCTCTGAAGTACGTGAATGAAAATGGTTTATCATGTCATTTGAATCTAAATCTTGAGCTAACTTTGGGACTTTTATAGGTCTATTGAGAGCATCAAAGGGCATCTAGAGCACTAGCATATTGCAAGCTTGAGAACGGGGTTCTTGAGCACCCAAGAGCAAGGGATAAGCAAGTGATGTTGGATCATTCTCAACTCCCTTTGTGAATTCCTAGCTTAGGCTAAGCGCGAGTCATGCTAGAAGTAAGATAGGGTGTTGATAGGCATCTATCAAGTTGAAGAGTCTTAAGTACTCAAGTTCAATCAGAAATTTAATCTCTCTACGATCGATAATCTTACAGAAAAGAATTTAACATGGTGTGATCAACTAAAAGTGCGACAACTTAATCAAGTATTCCTGATGACGTGATATCAAACGAGAGCATAAACATGATAACCAACTAAAAAAGAACCAAGTGACTGATACAAATTGATCTGAAATGAGGTTATACTTGGGATTAAATTGGGATTGTTCAATCAAGCATATGAACCTTAGATCAGGATGACATCTAGGGAGAGATAGCCAAAGCCTTGGGTCTTCATAGGCTAGTGTCAATCACACTGCTAGGTCTTGGGCCCAGCAGTTGAGCAATTACCCACACTACCCTAGTTCCGAAACTAGCGAATCAAAGATGTCTTATGATATGGAGAAACTTACAAGAAGTTCAGGTGTGGCTTACTTAGAGAAACCTGAAGGCCCTTACAACATGCAACTTGAATGCATCAGGACAAACCGATTAGGTGCTCGCATCTATGAGGACGGCCTAAGAAGATTTGTTGTCCAGATTACAAACCCAGATCAACCCATTGGACTAGAATATCTAGTCGTCAAATTTGAGCACGGTGCATACCTAGATAAGGAAGGAACAATGTACGTAGTCACCAACCAACCGAATAGAACAGATGAATTTGGTAAGGTGATTCTAGAGACAGACATGGGTGACATAGAGCAAGGGAACTTAGGAAGAGAACCGAGAACTCCCCGAGGCAAATCAGTTCTTACTAGAATCATCACTCCATAATGGGTTCCTCAAGACAATAAGAGCATAGATCTACTCTTAAACCGAGAGACTGACAAGGCTTTTTGGAGGTATAGGACCGACCAGCATAATGAAGCAGGAATGCTCACAATCTATGAGTTTAAAGATCCTGATAGCCTAGGCAAAGTGACCTATGTGGACAATACTTCAGAGAGGATCTTTGCGGTCTCACAGCATGGTAGGCATGCCTATGCTTGGAAGCGTGAATTTGTTTTTCCCCAACCAAGGTCTAATGTCTCTTTTGGTCCCCAAGGAGCTAGAACATATCAAGCTCATGGAACTCAAAGGGACAGGAGTAGGGATAGACCTGAGGTGAGCTTTGCTAACTCAATAGGAAGAGAACGAATGAGAATAGAGATGGATAGAATGGAAACCGAGAGACCTAGAGACCCAAGGAACCAAAGAAATACAGATGAATTCCCTCTCCCAAGCCCTAGAGAACACACTATGACCTTAAGGCCTACACAATTAGTTAAGTCCATGAAGAATTGCTTCCCTGGCATTGGAGACCCGTACGATCACGTGGCAGAATTCAAGCAAGTCTTGAGATCCGAGCAAGTTGATGACCTATTCACGCAGTAGAATGCATTTGTTCTAACTCTCAAGAACACAGCTCTTACATGGTTTCAACCACTACACGAGAGGCAGTTTAGGAACATATACCAACTTCTAGAGGCTTTCATCACATAATTTTCTAAGAGTGGCATATGGCACAATACTTCCTCACTGATTCATAGCTTCAAGCAGACACCTCAAGAGACGGTTAGACTTGCAGGAAGAAGGTCTAGGCAATACCTAGAGAGATGTTATGTTCTAGAGTTACCCACTCCAACCAAACAAGTGGCTTTATTCTTAGATGGATTGTTGAGTACCAAGTTGAGATCTTATGTGTACTTGAAGGACCCTAGAACCATAGAAGAGTGTGTACACATGTGCATAGACATTGAGGATAACCTAGGGGAGGAATTAGAGCTTTCAAAAATCTATAAAGATTCAGACAGCTCAACTAGCCTCAATTCAAATCCATCCACATCTATTGAAGAACTTGCTAAGAAAGTAGCTCAGAAGTTAGGAGTCTCAAGCAAACAGATACCAAGGTTTGCCCCAGTGAAAAGATGTTATACTTGTGGAGGTGACCATATGGTGAATGTATGTCCCATTATGGCTCAACCCCAAGGGAACCCTAGCAACCAATACTGCACCATAGACCGGAGATACACTAACCACACTGCACAAGATTGTCCCTATAACAAACAAGCTGCGAGACAAAATTATCCTCAACCATATCCACAACAGGGAAGGTACTAGAACCAGTACCCACCACAACAATATGGAAAACCACAGCAACCCTACCAAACCCAACAAAGACCTCAGCTTGTGTTAGCTCATGTGATTCTAGTAAAGTATGCAGTTGTAGAAGAAAATTTGAATAGAGCTTTAGTGCCCGTGACTCCATTACTTTCAAAAAGTGACCCCAGTGATCATAGTTTTGACTCCACTCATATTGATAGCTCCTAGGCTTACTACATGCAGTCACTTGAGCATAATGAGTCCTATTATTATGAAGACCCGAGTGAACCTAGTTGGGAGCCAGAGTATGCAAATGGCATGTATGCAAATCCTAACCCTAGACCTCAACCTAGACAGGTAAGACCCCCATTTCCTAGAGGACCATGCTATCAATGTCAGGGAGATCACTTCATTTGTGATTGCCCTATGCCTGCACCTACACGACCTCTATCTATTACAATTCAGGGTTTTTATCCCGATTGTGGGAAAGAGCATCTCTTGCGAGATTGTCCTAAGAACCCCAACAATATGCTGAAAATTACTCCTACCAACGTTATTGGGTTAGCAGTAGACTCTACAAGAAGTGTGACTTCCACTACACCAGTGCAAGTGGTCACTAGAGCTCAAGCTTTGCAGCAAAACCAAGGTTTAGGCCAGGAAAAGAGTTCTGAGATTAGTGAGATTGAGAGCATAATTAAGAAGAGGACCAGAGCTTGGAAGGATAGTTGAGAGAGAATGAAAAGGCAATGGGCAAAGAAGATGGGTGAACTCGAGGAAAGTCTAAGAGAAACGAAGACCAAGATAATTGAACTCACATCTCAAACTCACTCTCACACTACTCCACACCCACCATTTCCATCTCCATCCAATCCACCACCTCCCAACCCACCTCAACAATTCCAACACCACCTAGAGTAGGATCAATCTTAGTAGATCCCACTCCCGAGGACCTAGACATGATGCTGAAGGCATATCAGGTAAGAATCCAAGAAGGGCCAAACATAACGGATCATGAAAAGTGTTACCCTAAAGCGGAACTAGAGCTCGAGCGAACTAAAATTTGTGCTATGATGGTGGAATTGGCTCAAACCATGTTTGAAGCCAGTCGCCTCTTTAACTTCTCTAGTTCAACTAAAACACAGTTGCACTTTGATGGATTGTTAGAAAGATTGGAGAGGCTAATTGCAAAATCAGAAAAGGACCTCGCCTCCCAAGGTAAGGACAAGGCAAGCGAAAGGATAAGCCTTCTTGCCCAGGAAGCTTATGTGCCTAACTCCACAGAACCAGATGCATCTTCTTCTATGAATCGGTATTCACCAGAATTCCTGTGAGAGATTCAAGAAGAGAAATGGGCTAAAGAAAGTGAAGTTCCTCCTCCCATTGACCTTGTGGATGACGCGCATGATCAATTCCCACAAGACATTCCTTCCATTTATGAAGAGCCGGAGAGTACCCACTCTCAGGAGAGATTAGACTTCACGCCTAATTCCTTACAGGAGTTACCCCATTTCACAGGCCCATGGGAAGCTAAGTCTACTTGTATGAGGGCACCCACTGTCATGGTAAGAAATGAAGACTCAGTCATACCTAGGAACACAAAGGTAGTGAAAAACACTAAAATGCAGTGGAATCTCACTTTAGAAGAGCTACTCAAGGTTAGGCCAGAACTATGGAGACATGTAGCCAACCAAGTGCATGAAATAGCTAAACCTCATTCCCAAGTAGGATATCATGGGGCAGTGCCAGAAATACCCTTGGACAAAATAGGAGACATGAGTGAAGGAGAAGAAGGAAACACCTATCTTCCCATTACCCATCAAGGCTACACCACCAAGGCAATTTTGGACTCAGGTGCAGGAGTAGCAATTGCTACCACTTCCCTATGGAAGCATTGGGGCAAGCCAGCACTCAGGCCAACGAGAATGAAATTGCAGATGGTCGATGGTCACATTGAGAGACCCTTAGGACTGCTAGAAGGAATAACTCTCAGTACATGTGGTGTAGAGTTTGGGCATACTTTTGCTATATGTGACTTTAGCAAGAATCAAGCCTATGAGATGATTTTGGGAAGACCATTTATGCAACAGTTGTAAGTGGTACAAGATTGGGGAACCAATTCTTTGTATTTGCAACACTTAGGTATTACAACCAAAGTCAATCTTAAGGATTACTCTCATAGAGATGTACCCCCTATTCAATGGAATTCCATCCATAGAGCTAAAGATGATACAGAGTCTGTGCATTCCATAGGATTAGGATCCTCATGGATGCATGAAGACACCCACTTATGGATGTGCAAAGTAGCAGTAGAAGAAGAGACGAGAGAAAAAGCTAGAAAGGTAGGTGTGAAGGAAACTCATAGATCAATTCAGGACCTAGCCTATGCACCGATAGTATTTCCTAATAAAGAACTTGAACCTCATGGTTGGGCGGAGATTTTAGCAACAATGGATGTAGAAATCAATGAAGAACAATGGACACCCCACTGTGACGAGGATGGCTATGACATTTCAATCTTCACAATAGAGCCAATCATGTGTGATTCAATTATTGAAGAATGTGAACCTAGCACTGATGCATTCGAGGATGCAAGTGACTCCAATATAGAGTCAATCATTATGGATCCACCTTTTGCATCAGATGAGGAATATTTCTACGAAGTAGAAGCTCACCCTCAGACACATGAAGAACTTACAAATGACATGAGATTAGCCACATAGGTAACCACTAAGAATGAGGGCAAGAAGAGGAAGAAGAGAGAAGTCACACCAAAGAAGGAAGAATCTTTGTCTTGAAAACTTTAAGAAGTATGAGATAGCGACAGGAGAGTCATGATAAGAATGCCTAAACGTGATGCACAAGCAGGAGAGGCCTATGATAACAAGGAAAACACCAAGAAAACTATTGTAATCATAGAAGAAGGAGAAGAAAAATGCACATACATTGGACATGACCTGACGGAGGATGAAGAGCAAGCGTTGGTAGCCTTGAAAAGAGAATATAGAGATGTTTTTGCATGGAGCTACAAAGACTTAAAAGGTGTAGACCCTGACCTATGCTCACATACGATTCCTATGACCTTAGATGTCAAACCCTCTAAGCAGAAACCATACACATATAATGATAACTATGCTACCAAGATCGAGGAAGAGATAGATCGTTTGGTTGAAGCTGGATTCATCTATGAAATTGAGAACACTGAGTGGGTATCCCCCCATAATAGTGGTGCCTAACTTGAAGAAAGTTAATGCAACCACTATTAGAGATAGTTATCCGCTTCCTATCACTGAGCATCTACTAGAAAGAGTACATGTTCCTTGATGGCTTCTCTGGTTATAATCAAGTGGCCATAGCTCTAGAGGGTCAACATAAGACAACCTTTGCTACAGAGTGGGACATATTCACCTTTCGAGTACTACCGTTTGGTCTTACCAATGCGCCAGCTACCTTTCAAAGGCTGATCTGCCATGTGTTTAAAGAGTTCTTGAGGAAAAATTTGGAAGTCTATGTTGATGATCTCTGTGCTCATTCCAACATAAGACAAACATATATCCTAGAGTTGAGAGCTATTTTTGACAAATGTAGGGAATACCAAGTCTGCTTGAACCTAGAAAAGTGTGTTTTTATGGTCAGGTAAGGTAAGATTCTAGGCCACATAGTGTCAAATAATGGCATATCCACGGACGAGGAGAAAGTGAGAGCTATTGCAGAGCTACCTAGGCCAAAGAATGTTAAGGAGGTACAGGCTTTCATGGGTCATTGTGGCTATTATCTCCGATTCATTCATATGTATGCAATCATTGCAAAGCCTCTGTACTCCCTTTTGACTAACTTTGAGTGGATGGAAGAATGTGAGAACTCTTTCAATGAGCTTAAACGGCGATTATGTTCAGCACCAATCTTGATTACACTAGTTTGGAACAAACCCTTTCATGTTCATGTGGATGCATTCAATTATGCTATTGGATGTGTACTTGCACAACCTATGGGTGACGGTAATATGGATCTTCCAATTTCCTATGCTAGTAGACAATTGAATGCAGCTGAACAAAACTATACCACCACTGAACGAGAAGGATTAGGCATGATATATGCTGTTAAAATGTTTAGACACTATTTTCTTGCAAATAAGTTTAAATTTTTTACTGATCATCAAGCTCTACTGTACTTGGTAAACAAGCCAATATAGGTAGATTTGTAAGATGGTTCCTCTTACTAATGGAATATGACTTTGAGGTAGTGGTGAGAAAAGGCAAGACTCACTTGAGAGCAGATCATCTCTCGAGGCTCACATCCGAAGAGGCCCCACAAGGAGTATCAGATGATCTCCCTGATGCTTACTTGTTCAATTTGGAAGTTGTACTGCAGTGGGCCAAGACATTAATGCCAGTATTGACATATGGGCCTAAACATCCAGTAATGGACACTCAAGATAGGGAGGTAGTAAAAGCCCAAAAGTACCATTACATGGCAGGAAGTATGTACAAGCATACAGATCAAGGGATATTAGCTTGTTGTGTGGAAGAGGAGGAGTACGCGAAATGGTTGCAATTAGCACATGTGGGTGCATTAGAGCAACACTACTCAAGGCAAAGACCTTTACAGACGCTAAGGAGACTCAGAGTGCATTGGTCGACTATGGAAGCAGATGTCCATAAGTTGTGTAAGGAATGCTCCGTCTATCATATTAGACCACTTGTGGAGCACTTGGAGTGAACCATTGATAGCTTTCTTGAGGACAAAAACATTCCCTCAAGATATGAACCTGGCTAGGCAAAGAAGTTTAGAACAAGAATCCCTAGATTACGCACTCATTGGTGATAATCTATACAAGCATGGAAAAGACGGATATCTGAGACTATGTGTCCATGAGATTGAATATCTTAAGATCTTGGAAACTACTCACCAAGGTGTAACAGGAGGACACTTTGGACCACACCGTGTGATTGAGGCAATCCTATTTGCAGGCTTGTGGTGGTCAACCCTTCTCATGGATGCACATACCTATGTGAAGCGGTGTGACATTTGTCAGCGAACTCAATATCCCATACGTAAAGATGAGATGCCATTGAAACCTATGATGGGTGGACGTGCATTCTCTAAGTAGGGAATAGACTTTGTAGGTCCTATTAACCCCCTAGCTAAGAGTTCACATGCTGAATACATCATTTTGGCCACAAACTATCTAACCAAGTGGGTAGAAGTGAAAGCCGCAATGAAGAATGATGCTCAAACGATAGCTAAGTTTTTATTTGAGAACGTGTTCACTAGATATGGGCTACCGATAGAGCTAGTAAGTGATAGAGGTAGTCACTTCTTGAATGAAATCATTGAAAATCTTCTCCAAGAGTTCTTGGTAGTTCACAAGAAGTCCGCCCCCTATCATCCACAAGCTAATGGGCAAGCCGAAAGCACCAATAAGATTCTATGCAATGTGCTGACCAAATTAGTAAATAATAAACGCTCTGATTGGGACAAACAGCTACACCATGCTATTTGGGCATGTAGAGTTGCCTATAAAACGATTCTCCAAGCCACACCCTTTCAGATGGTATTTGGCTAAAATGCGGTGCTACCATTGGACTTCTTGATACCTACACTGAAAGTAGCACAGGAGCATGAGTGGACAGGGCATGAACTTTCTTCAAGGATCTTTGATCTTGAATGGCTAGGTGAAACAAGACTGAGAGCTATCGCAAGGATGTATGCAGCTAAGAAAAGACAAAAGGCATACTTCGATGCCCATGTAAAGGATAAAGGCTTGAGGACCGGAGACTTAGTTTTGGTGTATACCTTGAAACAACATGCAAGAAAGCTAGAGAAGCGTGGCTATGGACCCATGATTATTAACAGAATATCAACAAGTCGGGCAATCCAATTAGCCACCTTGGAAGGTGATATCCTGCCAAGTTACATTAGTGGATGCCGAGTCAAATTATATTAAGAACCCCTCATTGAGGAAATGCTTAATCGACTTAATACTGCCAAGAAACACAAAGAAGAAGAAAAACGAATCCGAGAAGAAGCGCAGGTAGAAGCTTTGGAACGCATCCAAAGAATGAAATTAAGAAGACAAGGTAGAGATCAGCCTAGGACAGATGCCTATGCAGCTCCAGGATATCACATGGCTATGTGTGAAGTCTCAGGTGTAAGTTCACATAGAATAGTTGACCGACGTCCTTTTGTGACCTTAGAGATAGGACAAGGAAATAGTGCAAGGATTGTACGGGCCTTAATTGGCTCAAGTGTAGCCACTAGTGTGGTTAGACTTTCTTATTGTCAAGAATTGAAATTAAGTGTCAATCCTATACAGGCATACCTCATAGGATAGGGAGGTGTGGAAACCCCTTGCATAGGTGAGGTGGAACTTCCCCTCTACATTCAAGATGCTCTCATGACAGTTAAAGTGCTAGTCTGTCAAGATGATGACCTCACTGAGCCTCTTGTCTTGGGTCAAGACTAGATCTACGACCATACAGTCAACCTGAACCTAAGAAGTGGACTTTTTTAGGTCTGGATAAGTCAAAATCACATTACAATTGAATTAGAAAAAAAGCACTCAAGGAATTAGGAAAGGCACCAACTCTTGGTCCTTCCAGGAGTACACATGAAGATGACGATGCTATTCTTGTCCAAAACTCTATGATGCAGAGGGATGATGTTCTCGAAAAAGAAGCCAATGATAGAATGGAACTCCCTTCTTTTCCAAAAGTGATAGAGACATGGAAATTAAAGGAGTACCGAATGCAGAGGAAGCAGGCGGCCTATGCTCAAGGTCAAAGGAGAATACGAAGCAAGGTGTCTGAGCCATCGAAGAAAATATGGGTACAGAAAGGCGAGCATCCTATTGCTGATAAACTAGAGTCACTGGCTAAACATCATACTAATGACAGGACACTACTAAGAATTCTCTCAAAGATTCATCTACAAAAGTAAGGTCTATTTGGGTACCCAAGAGGTCAATGAAGACCGACCCACAATCAAGACAAATTTGGGTGCCTAAGGCTTTTTGCGAGCTCAAATAGCCATATAGAAACCATGCATTGTGAATCATTATTCACACACTCAAACAACCAATATCCATAATTGTTTGGCATGCACAGTCACATATCCATCCACACACGAACAAGATCACTGGTAAATGGGTCCCTAAAAAGTCTCATTTCCAAGTAGACACTCTTGTAGAGCCTTCTAAAGTCCCCATGAAATCAAAATGTCCACATAGTATGTTTGGCAACTCGAGTCTTGTAATAAACCCCCTGACCCCACTGTGTAAACCAACCCCACATACTAACCATATCCATACTCCATTACGCCACTCCAAGTAGCACCTAGGAACCCGTCATCCACTAACCACACTTGACACTCACGATCACACGTGCATTAACTAACCCGCTAACCACATCACAATTCATCACGTTAATGTTGTAACGAGGACACAGGGTTAATTTGTGTCCATTGCAATCTTAACATTCATTTATATATTCTCACAAAACCGGCGACCAATTTCCTCAACATGGCAGAAGCTACAGGAATGAGATCCCAAGCAGGTACTAGTCCCCAAATAGTGGACATTGAAAGTATCCCTATTCAGGAGGAGTTGAAGGAACGACCACATGCATTAAGAGCAGTCTATGTCATACCGATTCAAAATCCACCCCAAGGGCACACATCGCCCATTAACAAGAACTTCCATTGGTTTAGTGAAGTAGCAGGACCCCTTGGGGATGGCACCTATTTATGGGAGGCTGAGATAGAGTTTAACGGACAGTGGGGCCGGTACCATTTCTTTACACGAGAGTTTGAAAAGCTTCAGAACAGTGAAGGATTGTGATCGATATGGAAGAAGGCCGGATTGGATGACTAATTCCATGCTCAGTTACCAAAGCCAGATTTCCTGAGGTGTTCGTACCTAGTTAGCACACTCACTCCTAGCAAAGACAAGAAGGGGACGACCACCTTTGTACTTTCTTCTCTTACGCATGGAAATGAATTGAAGCGTTTTAAATTAACTAACAATTTGGTAAGAGAAGCTCTAGAAATAAGAGGTATGCACATCCCTACTGAAAAGGAGACAATGATCTCGGACAATATGAAGAACAGGAACCTAACTAAGCTAAAGGACATGGTGGCAATGACCCCAACTATTGCCATACACCTCCGAATGTGCATGCAACACTTTGCCTTCCTTGCCCAAGAAAGATTTACAATGCCACCCAAGAAGATTTGGTTTAGTTTATACTTGGCAGACATGCTAAATCTGACAATCAATATGCCACATTGGATCATAGACCAAATCCATCTGACACATCAATATTGGTACAAGAAACAGAAGTCAGTGCTCTATGAATGTTGTGCACTTACTAGAATTGTATATCGATGCCTGGCATATGATGTTCCAATTCGAAGGGTACTCATTTGGATGAGGGTGCAAGACTTTTCAGCGAAGAGTATCAGCCACAGGGCCACCATCAAAGAAAATGCGAGGAGTTGTTCAGATGCCATGTGCATAGGTTTGGGGTGCTACACTGACACCGAACATGACTCCGCCACCCCAAAGGCTAGTACAACACTTCACCATTAGATTACCAAGGCACAGTGAAAAAAGGCATAATCTAATCTTCCCACTGATCCCCAGAGATTTAGAATTTCCTCACGGCTTCACGCTTGAGGATTTAACTGATGAGGAAGTAGCTAGGATAATCAATGCAACTAACTTGGAACTCGAAACAGAGCAGTTAAGTGGACAACAAACAATCACAGATCGGCCCGACCAAACTCAACCAGTAGTAGTCAAAGTAGAGGAAGATGAGGAGGAGACTGAAGAAGAGAAACAAGATGAGGAGCATGAAGGACCATGTGACAAAGAGGAGCATGAATATGAGCAACACATCATACCAGAACTTGCGGGAGCCCCAACATACACAAAGCAAATAAAAAGATTGTATGATACTATGAACCTGGTTCAGGAACAACATAGACTATCCTTGGTAGTAGAGAAGGCCTTAATGAACCAGATACTTGAAGAAGAAGGTGTGGATGATCAATTCAGAGCTTCCCTTGACTTGTTCACAGATGCATTGGGGGTGCCAGAAACTGTGCACACTACACTCGCACACTCTCAAAGATTTGAGCGAAGGCATAGGAGATGCCCTCCAAGATTAGGGAAGCATATACATATTATAGTGTCAGAAGCACATGACACCGCCTCCACAACCACAGGCATGGCACACTCAATTCAACACATTGAAGAACTCCATGCATCAAGTGCACCCCCATCACCATCCCTACCACCCTCCCCTCCAACCCCACCCCGCTCACCTCATACCACCATTGTCGCCCCTATTGTCACTACCACGATCTCCACCTCCCTTAGTGAAGCACATTATGTGATTCAACCGTCATAACTCTCACACTCTGACACCACTATTGTTGTAACTACCACCACGGTTGATATAAATCTAACCATAGTTACTAGAAATCCAATTCCTCATGTCACCTTTCTAGGTGGCCCACATGCACAAGTAAACACACCGGTGTACACCTTCACTACAATCACCACACCTACCATTCCCATGTATATGGTAACTCTTATGACCGCATCCACGCACGACCACATGGACATATCACCCACATCTGCACCTCTCCCTCCCCCCATATTCCCATAGTCTCCCATTCCCCCACCACCCACTTCACCCTTCTTAAGCACAGCAACCACCATCCCTTTCCCATTTCCCTACCCCCCCTGCATTCCAAACCTTCCCGGAACCCACCCCGGTAAATAATGTATTCAACACTTTATATCAATGTTTGTCTCAGTTACATCAGAATTACTAGCATTTAGATGCTCAACATACGAACCTATTTAGAGTCCATGAGACACTACAAGAATGACTCATAAATATGGAGAAGGATAAGCGGCTATTACAACAGAATTATGATACCTTGCAGAGACAATATGAGGAATTAGAGGCCAAGACCCCCCAACCAGATACACAAGCACAACAACACCTCGATGAAATGCTACGCACCCAAATAGCAGACAATCTCAGAATCCGTCGTAATCTCACATTAGTACGAAAACACATGTCAGTAGCACTCGAAGAAAATAAAAGACTACAAAGACAGAATGAAGAAAATCTAGAAGTAGAAATGGAAGGATCACCAAAAGAGATCGACCCGGAGCGGTTCAAAGCCCTCCCTTCAGCCAACATGCAGATCATATTGGACACCCATGCCGACCTCCTAGAGGCATATGATGCCTTAGAAAAAGAGCATGATGACCTACGGCAGTAATTGGCCAATCAACGAGAGCAACCAAAAGAACAGCACCTACAAACGACACATCTAAAGAGGTAATCGAATTGAAAGCACAACTGACAGCTTTGCAAAATAAGCTTCTCCAATATGAACGTCAACCTTCCCCCCTGGTGGAGCCAGAGCCTAAAGAACTAGTTCCAATTGAAGTAGAAGAGACATTTGAAAACCCTTATGAAGCTATGCCTGCACCTGAAGGTAGACAAATAGAGGAAGGAATTGATACATAATGCATATCCTAATTGTGATTAGGCTAAGAGAATTGAGAGTAGGAACATTTACATGTGTAAATGTGAAGAAGAGAAGACTGTAGCAGGCACAAATTTGATGGTAATGTTTTGGTGAGTTCTCCTTCCAAAGTGTAAAGTTTTGAGCAACCAAGCACTGATTCTTTAAGTTGGAAGGTAAGATACCTATGGCTAAAATCATTTGAATAAATGGGTTGTAATTTGAGAGAACTATGCATTAGAAGTTACAAGTGTTAAAGTCGACAGTAGAGAAGTACAATTTTAGACATAGGTGATTTGTTTGGAGTAAACCTAAAGATTTACTAAATCTTTTGAGATGTTTTAACTTGGAGATGGTGTCTGATCTTTAGATGACACCTTATACAAAGTTTCATCGAAAACTTTCCATGTTTAATGAGTCTATCAGTGGATAAAGTGAAGCAGACTTTCTGTGTGTTGAGTTTGTTTACAGTTAGTTCAAAATTTTGGTAATCTAGTATGGTCTTCCAAACTGGTAGAGGTTTTGAGTCATTCTTGATATAGAGGTGCTCTAACATCAAGGATAGCTTGTTCTTTTGGAGATTAACACTCTCCATCATGACATTCTCTTTAATCTTGTTCCAACTCCTCCATAGAGATCAAACTAAGCGCAAGCCTCTACGAGTCATTGAGAAGGAGGTGAACAAAAGAGTGATAATTTCAACTCCCTTCCACCCTGAAAAGCCCACCTGCCCAAAAGAGCTCTTGTTTCTAAAAATCACTTTGGCCCAAGAGGCTTCTGTGTTGCCTCATGCTTTAATTAACCATTTGGCCACCAATTTATTGGCCAGTCATACAATCTCAAGAATGCCCATACCACCTTGGTTTTTTTGGATTATGCAAGTAGCTCATTTGATTTTGGGTACACCCCACCTATTAGGATCTCCTGTTGAGAGAAAGTTTCTGCAAATTCTTTCAAATTTGGTAATCTCTTGGAACTTTGATCTCCAACTAGATAAAAATTAAATAATCAAAGAAAGAGGTACATGTTAACCACCATAGCTCATCGTATCAAGTTGATCTACATACCTTTCCAATATGCTAACTTTTTGTCGAGTTTAGAAAGTGCCGAGTTCCATCACTGACACATTGAAATGCTGAATCCCATTAGAGTATCTTAAACATGGAAGATTTGACCCTTGGGGATTAAGTGATTGCCATGGTCAATAGGAATTTGGGGTGGATGTCTAATGATAGCGTTGAAAGCACTTTTAGAATGGTTAATGTTAGAGCTTGAAGCCTCACAAAAAGTATCTAGGCAACACTAAAAGGTATCAGTACTTGTCACTGTGTCATCACTGAAGAGTCTCATGATCATCTCATCTTCATTGAGGGGAAGAAGAAGGCCTTGAATGACACCTGAGCATGCATGATGCTTAACTAGGCAGTTGAGACCATCAACAACAATTGCAAAAAGAAGAGAAGGCAAGAGGCATCCTTGTCTAGTAGACTGTTTTAAATGAATAGCTTGAGAAGTTTGGCCATTGATGTTTATCAAAGTTGAGACAATACCTAGCAACATAGAGATCATCTCAATAAATTTCTAGCTGCAATCAATGTGTTTCAGAGATTAGAGAATGAACTCCCAAAGTTGAGTCTGGCGTAAGCTTTGTTGAAGTCAGTCTTAAGGAAGAGGCTATCTTGATTAGAATCTTCAGGCAAAACCAAGACTTCCCACACATCAATGATAGCCTTGAGGATGTACCTCCTATTGATGAAACGATTTTGGTCCTCAATGATCGAGTATTGAAGGTGACATGCAATGCGATTAGCAATAACCTTAACAAGGATCTTTTAATAGGTTTTTAGCATCATAATTGGATGCGAATTTGCGAACCTATTTGTAGAGGAGGTACCGGGGTATCCACTTCCAACAATATCAAATTGTATACATTTCCAGTACTCCGTCTACTCAAGGGAGGTTCTCCTTAGGGAAGTATACCCTGTGACATTCTTGTGTGCAAGTACCTTCACTGATAATAGAGAAACCAATAGAAGTGAAAATGTACAGTTGTAGAGAAAGGATCAATGACAAGTGCTCTTGAGAGGAAATCACTTCGTAACTTTGAAAATGATTACAGAGAGCTAAAATAATACAAAAGGATGTAACAGTGGGCTAGCATGCCATTCCTAAACTAACCAGCAACAATACAAGAGCGTGACCAACAAGTGAATACAACAAAGATGATGACTTGATCCTGAAGAAATTCACCGATGCATGCCAATGACTAGATCCAAGCCACTCAATCACCCTGTAGTGGTAATCACCAACTCCATTAGAGGCCCACGCTCTGTATACTCATCACAGAGTGACCTCCAATAGTGTGCCTGTAGCAACAGAGTGCAGAGAGTAGACAAAAAAAAATAGCCTCAACTAGCATCAACAAATGATGGTAGTGATGATACGCAATAGTCCACACGATTCAAATTACATCCGATTCGGCCCCCCAAATGAGTGCCAAACCTCTGTTTATATAGACCCAGAGTGGCCAAGGGTGGCCTTGCCAAATTCCAGCCTTAAGTGCCGCACACGCCAAAGTGGTGGTCCAGAGGTGGAGGATGGTAGCCAACTTCAATAAGGCCCCCAATTTTAGCTTCTGACACCGCCAAAGCCAAGTGGCAATATTCCCTGCATTACTTTTCACTTTGACATATAAAAAAATATATACTCCGCCCGTCATTTGCCGCCTAAGTAGCTCATGGTGGAGCCCATACTAAGTCGGTAGTCGCCTTGCTTTGTAGTGAGTCTCCATGGGTGGTCGCCCAGTTAGCACAAGTGGTAGTCGCCTAGGATGATGGTCGCCCCATGGCCGGGCCAAATGGGGAAAAGGGAGGAGGGTCGCCCTGGGCTAGGGTCGCCCAATATGGAGGAAGAGGTGGAGGGTCGCCCAATATGGAGGAAGAGGTGGGTCGCCCAGGTAGATGGTCGCCCAAATTCTTTGGTGTCTAGGAGGAGGCTCGCCCTTTTGCATATATGTAGCCTAAGAAGGCGTCGCCCATTGCATACGAAGTCCAAGAAGGTGCCGTCCACTTCCTCCCAAAGACTTTGCTTCAAATTGCTCATGCTTTGACACTTCCCCGAAGCTTCTCCCCAAATAAAGTCAATCAAATGCTAGCAAGCTCACCTGCTCTACAGACCCCCACATCAAGACTTTGCACCGTCCCGGTGCAACAACTCATTTATTTGCTTATTCTATCAAACAAAATGAACTGCAGAAAATGAAAAGAACTATGGTATGTACAGTGAGTGAATTCCATCTGCTTGCATTAATTCAAATAGCTTTTCACCCTGGAGATGTTGACCAGGGGTGTTGTTTCACCCTGCAAGTCCTCTAAATGAACTGCTCCTCGTGATAATACCTTTATCACCTTGTAGGGCCCTATCCATTTAGGTGCCAGTTTGGGGGATGCTGGCGGGATCTGATGCACCAAGACCAAAGATCCTTCCTGTACCTCATTAGTCCTTAGATACTTGTCATGCAACCTTTTGCGTTCCTCTTGCTTTACCTGTAGTTTCCTCATTGCTGCCTCCCTATATTCTTCCAATGCCACAAGTCTTCTAATGGGAGGCTCAATTCCGATGGTTCTAGCTCCAATTTCCTTCTTGATAATAAATTCGAATGGTGCCAAGTGAACTATTTGAGGGTTCTCTTCATCTCCAAGATTTACTACTTGAACAAACTTTTCAGAATTGGACTCACTTGAAAATTCATCCCCACTATATGCAGGAGCGGAGTTCAATTTATGATCCACAATCTGTTCCTTGATCCATCCTAAAGGTATATTTGAAAATGGGAGTTCTTGAAGGTCAAAATTAGCCTCCTCAGATGCACGCACAACTTTGTCACTTTCTGGTCCTGCAAGCATAAAATCATCCAATTTTTCATGTTTACCTGTCTTTTCCTTACATATCATTGTAGTGGCGCCTATTGTCAAATTTTGACTATCCGGGTCTAGTGGCCCAATTAGAGGTTTCGGTCCTTCGGGAGGTCCCTGCAAAAGATAAGCTCGACTACCTTGCTTAAGAGAAGAAGTGAGTTCCAGAGGAAGGATTGGCTCATTTTGGCCACTATTGGCTAAGTGCACAACTTGGGCCTCTTGTCGCCCACTTGGGCCACCACCAGCTAGGTGCCCAACTTGGGCTTTTTGGTGCCCAATATGAGCGAGGTGCCTAATTTGGGCCTCATGGTGCCCAATTTTTGCTTCTTCCTCTAGTTTCTTGCCATCACATATCTTACTCTCTTCCATACTGTTCAAGTGAAAAACATCAATTTTTTCCTCTTTCTGGCCTCCTTGGGCTGCTTCTATAAAATCCTCATTTACTTCACATATCTCCACTGTGCAGCATTCTGTACTCCCCATCATCCAATTTAATAGGGTATCATCTTCAGAAGGCATTACCTGATTGTCCATTGTATACCTAGTAGCCTTGTTGATGTCTGATCCTTCTTCCAAATGTATCTGTAATTGATTGTTAGTACATGTGGAAATCCATAACTTGTTCTTTCCCCAATCCTGTAGAGCCTTTGCTGCCTTAGCCAAGGCCTTCCCAAGAGTAAAGGATAGGAGGTCTCCTGTGGCAGGGCAATAACAACAAATTCTAGAACAAAGTGACAACCCTACACTATCATAAGTACCTTTTCAACAATGCCAAGTGGTGCAACCCGATGTTGATCTGCTAATGTAACTGTGAAGGGTGCTGCCTTTGTGGGATTCAACTTTAGTTTCTTCATGGTAAAATCGGGCATCAAATTGATGCCAGAACCTCCATCTATGATAACACCTGTGAGAGCTTCATCCTTTATAAAAACAGATAATCTTGAGCTCTGATAGTCAGCCAGGGGTGTAGGGGGAAAGTCAACCATAAAACCATCTATGCTAGGAGGTGGGCACAAGCATGCAGAGTGTATAATCTTCAACAAATCACTTCTTACTTTTGAATCCATCTTTATGAGTTGGTACAGACTAATCTTATGATGAATACCTCTCAAGATTTCCTCAATGTTCACCTCTTGTGTGTCTTCCTGAGGACTTGTTGGTTGATCTTTTAGCAAATTAGTCACCCTCTCATAAGCTCCTTCAATGTCCGCTTGGTCCATCCATCCCGCCTTCTTTTCCTCATCTCTATCTTTGAGTCCTTGTTGTTCCTCCTTATAGGCTGTTGCCCCTTGCCTGGCTCTAGTCATCATTGGCATTGACGGAGATGAAACAGCATAAGATTGAGTGGTCATACCTTCCACTTGTGGGGAAACTGCAATCATGTGAATTGGAGGGGGGCGGCTTCTTGGGCAATCCCTGGTATAGTGATCCTTAGCATCTGGACAATGCTGATAGGAAGGTGCACCTTCTTGTAAGGAGCACTTGTTCTGTATATGGCCATACTCACCACAACGATAACACATTAGTGGCCTATTATATCTAGGCCGAGTTGGACGGGTCTCTTCTCTATTAGGTGCATTCGAAGTACTAGCATAATATGAATCCAAAGCTTGATGGTTACCTCGTTGTTGTGCTCCCTTGAGGTAGTAGCAGTCTCTAGCTTCATGACCATCTTTGCCACAGAATTGACAACTGACCTTGTTAGGACAATTAACATTGGAATGTCCACTATTGCTACATATTGTACACCAAACCTGTCTTCGTATGTCCTGTGTAGTCCGCAAATCTTCGAGCTCATGACGAAGTTGAGCTACTTCATCAACAGTGTGGGGCGGGGGCGGCGGCACAACCTTCTCTTCTTGGCGACTTTGCTGCATTCTTAAGGCTTCCAACTCCTTCCTGAGTTGCCAGATAGGATCCAAGTCTGATGCATAATTTGGTTGGGCCTCCCCTTCAAAATGTAGTCTAGCCTCCTCAATGCGCGATGCAGTTGCAACAAAATCATCAAGTGTTGCATCCAATCTAAGAGATTCACGAAGCTTCTGCTGAGATGACTTGGGCAGAGCTTTCTCTATCCATTTTTTTACCAAGAAATCACCTGGAGCATGTGGCAGACGTGAAACAAGTGCTTTTGTTCTAGTGTGAAGTTCATGAAAGGATTCACCTGATCTCAATTTTAGGTTCTCTAGCTGATCTAGAGCTCTTTCCGAGGAGTTGCTTGGTCGGAATGTCTGTGAGAATGCCGTTTTCAATGCCTCCCACGTAGTGAAGTGTCCGTCTGCATATTGACTATACCATTTGTCTGCAAGGCCTTCCAATGTAGATGGGAAGAGTACCAACATTGCATCCTCTCGGTTCTGCAATCCTCGTCCACGGCATAATGAGACGAATCTCCTCACGTGGTCATCCGCATCCTCATAAGCCAAACCCTTAAATGTAGGGAACTTGATGTTCAACCTAGAGAGTAAATGAGAAAGTTCCTCCATTGGCACTGGTGCTTCTTCTGAAGTATCAGAGGAAAAATCTAACGTCCTCCTCAGCTTCTCTTTTGAAAGCGGGGTTGAAGCCAAATCGATGGAAAAATTTAAGGGTAGAGGGGTACTAGCCGAAGGTAGAGCTGACTTCTTGAGGCTCTTTTGTACACGAAGGGGTTCTCTGTCTACTCGAGTGTGGGTCATGTACCCACTCACAAAATGCAAAAAATCAAGAAATTAATGCAACAACAACTATATAGTGCACACTAAATACCTCACACAAAAATGCAAGGGTCCCACCGGGCGTGCCAAACTGTAGAGGATGTACCGGGGTATCCACTTCCAACAATATCAAATTGTATACATTTCCAGTACTCCGTCTACTCAAGGGAGGTTCTCCTTAGGGAAGTATACCCTGTGACATTCTTGTGTGCAAGTACCTTCACTGATAACAGAGAAACCAATAGAAGTGAAAATGTACAGTTGCAGAGAAAGGATCAATGACAAGTGCTCTTGAGAGGAAATCACTTCGTAACTTTGAAAATGATTACAGAGAGCTAAAATAATACAAAAGGATGTAACAGTGGGCTAGCATGCCATTCCTAAAATAACCAGCAACAATACAAGAGCGTGACCAACAAGTGAATACAACAAAGATGATGACTTGATCCTGAAGAAATTCACCGATGCATGCCAATGACTAGATCCAAGCCACTCAATCACCCTGTAGTGGTAATCACCAACTCCATTGGAGGCCCACGCTCTGTATACTCATCACAGAGTGACCTCCAACAGTGTGCCTATAGCAACAGAGTGCAGAGAGTAGACAAAAAAAAATAGCCTCAACTAGCATCAACAAATGATGGTAGTGATGATACACAATAGTCCACACGATTCAAATTACATCCGATTCGGCCCCCCAAATGAGTGCCAAACCTCTGTTTATATAGACCCAGAGTGGCCAAGGGTGGCCTTGCCAAATTCCAGCCTTAAGTGCCGCACGCGCCAAAGTGGTGGTCCAGAGGTGGAGGATGGTAGCCAACTTCAATAAGGCCCCCAATTTTAGCTTCTGACACCGCCAAAGCCAAGTGGCAATATTCCCTGCATTACTTTTCACTCTGACATATAAAAAAATATATACTCCGCCCGTCATTTGCCGCCCAAGTAGCTCACGGTGGAGCCCATACTAAGTCGTTAGTCGCCTTGCTTTGTAGTGAGTCTCCATGGGTGGTCGCCGAGTTAGCACAAGTGGTAGTCGCCTAGGATGATGGTCGCCCCATGGCCGGGCCAAATGGGGAAAAGGGAGGAGGGTCGCCCTGGGCTAGGGTCGCCCAATATGGAGGAAGAGGTGGAGGGTTGCCCTGGGCTAGGGTCGCCCAATATGGAGGAAGAGGTGGGTCGCCCAAGAGGAGGGTCGCCCAGGTAGATGGTCGCCCAAATTCTTTGGTGTCTAGGAGGAGGCTCGCCCTTTTGCATATATGTAGCCTAAGAAGGCGTCGCCCATTGCATACGAAGTCCAAGAAGGTGCCGTCCACTTCCTCCCAAAGACTTTGCTTCAAATTGCTCATGCTTTGACACTTCTCCGAAGCTTCTCCCCAAATAAAGTCAATCAAATGCTAGCAAGCTCACCTGCTCTACACTATTTTTATTGCCTTTTTAATGAACAAGATTGACAACTCATTCATTGAGGAAGTCGTGCAATGCATCAAAAGATACGGCCTCTTGCCACATCAAGCGTAATTGAATAGTCACTACATACTTGAAGGTCTTGAAAAAATCATTTGTAAGGCCATCTAGGCCAAGGCTTTCGCCATCAAGAGATGCATCAATAGTTTCAAAAGTCTCATTATTGGAAATAGGAGCTTCAAGAAGAGAATTCATATATTATGGAATTATTCTAGTTTTGACTTTAGTGATTTCCATCACGCTATCATGTCTATGAGGTGAAAGAGGTGTGCATACCCCCAAAAGCTAGGTGAAGTGATTGAGAATCATCCCTCTTGCGATCGACACCATCGATATCCATCATGAAAGGAATTGCTTCCTTTGACAAATTCTTCTTAAGGAGGCTACACATCTCTTTTATAAGTTTGTCCACTTTTCTTGCCCACCAATCTTTAAAATATATTTATAGATTCTTTCCTTGAATCTCCTCTTTGTATCTCAACATGCTTGTAATTTTCTAAAGGCCTGTTTGGTATTGAGAGTGGCCTTTCTTGAATTCTTTGTCAAGTCACATAAGCCTTTGATAAAGATTTTCCCTTTTAGCATGATAAACATTTTGAAGATTCTTCTGAGTCCTAACCAATACGTGTTGTGTCTTCATAACTTCCATCCTTGGCCGGAGAGAAGTAGTGAAATCTCTTGCTTGACTGAGGGGAATGAGAAGGTTGTAGGATTGGCATGAAACTAGGGGGACTTTCTTGAGATTGACGTACAACTTGAAGCTAAGCACAATCGAGTAGTTGAGAGAGACAAAAAAAATCCACACATTGGGGGAGGGAATAGGCACCTCACTAATTGATAATATTCTACATAATATAGACCTTGTTAAGTGTAGCTTTCCTCAAGTCAACTCCCCAATGGAGGTTCACAGAAGATAAACCACCCACATTTTTTATCTCCACCAGATCAAGGTGAAGCTTGACTTGGCCCATGGCATCCTTCTCTAGACCATCAATAACCTTCCCTCTATTCCCTCATCTATCATAGAGGGCCTCAACCATATTGAAGTCCCCACAAAGAACTATGTTGAGGGGCAGAGAGTCCAATGATTCCCAGGTGGCAAGTCTTTTGGAATTGATATTGGGAGCATACACTAAGACTTTGGTGAGCTCTAGAGGACTAGTGAAAGAAGCCTTAATCTATTGATCATTTTTGATCCACAAGGGTATCTAGAATTCTAAAGTACAAACTATATTTAATGCCAATAGTTGAGCCAGTGCTTCCCCTAGGGTGCGTGGTGGAGAGCCAAAGATGGGATTAAGAAATACATTTCAATCTCTTTTGAAGGCCTTGACCATCATTCTTGATCTCTTGACCACATATGAAGTCCAAATTGAAGCTTTTATCGTGGATCCACTAGCGAATGACAACCGCTCTTGAAGGTTAAGACAACCCACTTACACTTAAAGAAATGATGATCATTACTATAGGTTAAGCTCTTTTCAAGGAGAGGCCTTGTTCCTCCTTTTCTTGTTTTCACCATCATCTTTTTTTCTCCAGCTAGAGGTGTCTTGCCAAAGGTGTTTACCCTTAAAGGTGCTCTTCCATGGCATTTGAACCAGGTAATTTCCTTTGTGACAAGTCTAGTTCAAAAATGAATCTAGTATCCTATCAAGAATCTTGGAAGCAATGATCAAACTTTCATCTTCTTGGTTATCATCATTGTTGGTGGTGAATCCATCCTCTTTGGTAGTGGTGTATCCTTCTTGATTGTCTTCCTTGAAAGTGGAATCCTCTAGATTTTTCCCAACATTGCTAGAGTTATAGAGATTCAATCCCCCTAAGGATTCCAAGTCATTGATCTCCTTCTCCAAATTACATATTTTTTTTGTTTTCGGAGCTGTGTGAGAGGGATTCTTCTCCATATTAACCTTAAGACTTTTTGTCCTTCTTCATCTCGCTTTTGTGAATCCTTCTGGGTTTGTCTCCATCAATTGTGTTTCCTTCACTTTCTCATCATCTAGAGGATGATCTTTTGACATGCAAGGGGAATCGCTTTGGGCCACTACAACAACTTTGTTCCAAATCTTAGGAGTAAGGATAGAGTATACCTTCATTGATTGTACCTTTGAGATACTTAGGTACTCTCTTAGCTACATCCATGTGTGGTCTTCTTGATGAGTGCATGAATTGACTAGGCACTCCGACCCTATATGAGATGTTTGCCCTTGTATGAGTAGCATATATCAAGCTACCTACCAAGCTTTGATATTATTTCATGTCTTGAATTTTCTCACCTTCATAAACACTAAGTTTATGATTCATCTCCAAATGTGTACCTGTAGGTTTAATATTCTTCATTTTGAACTTGAGAATTAGATCCTAAATGTATCTTCTCTGAGTCAAATACATTCCTTCATCAGTGTATATCACTTGCATACCTAGGAAATATGTGAGCTCACCTAATTCACTGATTTTGAACTCCTCTTGCATGTGTCTCTTGATCCTTTGAATGGCATTCAAATCATCCCCTGTCACAATAATATCATCTACATATACACATAGATAGATAACCTCATTGTGATCCCTTTTGATGAATAAAGGAGGATCTGAATTGCTAGGTTTGAACCCTTGATCTTGAAGGTATGTAACCAACTTGTAATTGCAAGCTCTAGGAGCTTGTTTCAATCCATACACTACTTTCTTAAGTCTGCAAACATATGATGCAAGATTAGGGTTTTCAAAACCTCATGGCTGTGACATGTATACCTCTTCACTTATCCAACCATTTTAAGAATGCATTTTTCACATAAAGTTGGAGGAGTCTCCAATTCCTTGCAGTAGCTACACTTATTAATGTTCTAATTGTAGTCATCTTTGCAACTGGTGAGAATGTTTCCTCATAGTCTATATCATGAGTTTGTGAGCATCCTTTGGCAATTAATCTTGCTTTGTACCTACAAATTGATCCACCTGAGTTTCTTTTAACTTTATATACCCATGTGCAAGCAGTTACCTTTTGATTTGGAGAAATCGAAACCAAATCTCAAGTGTCCATCTCCTTCAATGCATCTATTTCTTCTTTCATGGCTTTTTCTTAATTAAGGTTTCCCCGTTGCCTCTTCATAGGTTGAGGGTTCCTCTGAAATTGAATCTTTTGCCAAGTAGAGTGAATGCTTTGTAACAAATGTGGAATCATATCCATACCTTATTCGTTGTTTCTTCTCTCTTGCTAATCTTCTAGGTGCTTGTTTGGAGCATTCTCCAACCTCTTGCATCTTTGCTTTGCCTCTTGACTTCCATAGTTTGTAATCCTTTTATCTTTCATCTTGTTCATCGTTTGTATCACTTCATGGATCTCAGACTTATGTGTCATGTTTGCTTCCTAATTGAAGAGAATCAGAATCAAGATAATATGATAGAGTTACCTTTTGTTATTCTTCATCATACCAAGACCTTTGTTCTTCAAACACAACATCTCTACTTGTCATGAATTGCTTGGTTGAAGGATTATGGAGCTTGTAACCCATCTAAGTTGAATCATATCCAATAAATGCTACCTTTGTTGCCCTTTCATCTAGCTTACCTCTTATTTGTGATGGTACATGAACATAAGCTAAACAACCAAACACCTTGCAATGTCCAAGACTAGGTTTTCTTCCATGCCATGCTTCATAAGGAGTCATAAGTTGAAGTGATTTGGATGGTATTCTATTGACAATGTACACAACAGTTGAAATAGCCTCTGTCCATAGATAATGTGGCAACTTCTTCTCTTCAAGCATTGTTTGATTGATCCGATGAATGGCTTATTTCTCCTCTCTACAATTCCATTTAGTTGAAGAGAGTACCTGGTAGTCACTTCCCTTTTGATACCTTTTTTGTGCAAGAACTCATCAATCTCTTTGGAGAAGTATTCTCCCCCTCCATCAGAACTGAGCTTCTTGAGTGATCTACCTGTATGATTCTCCACATGTGCTAGATACTTTTTGAAGCAATCAAACACTTCTTTCTTACTTTGATGAAGTATAGAATAGTTCCATCTACTATGATCATCAATAAATGAGACATAATACCTTGATCTTGCCAATGAAGGTTCTTGACTTGGTCCCCATACATCTATATGTACAAATTCAATAAGCTGTTTTGGATGTAGCCTTTGTGGTTGAACATTTGTCTTTGTGTCCTCCCAATCTGACATGCATCACACCTGTTGATCATGTGTTGCTCCGATATGTTTAGCAGTCCTAGAACACTTTGATTCGTGCATATATCCTTCAAGGTTCTTTCATTCACATGAGCATGTCTCATATGCCGCACTTCAAGTTCACTTAAGGTTTGAGACCCAAAAGTGAATAGAGTTATGTTCCTAGTTTCTCCTACTTCAAAATTAAAGAGCCTACCATGCTTCTCACCTCTGACTATTTTCTTGAAGCCTTGACATGGATCTTCCACAAAAGCTGCATGCTAGGTGAACCTAACTTGCAAGCCCTTTTCGACTATTTGGCCTATACTTATTAGGTTTTTAGTGATGGTGGGTACATAGAGAACCTTACTCATAATGTTTGTCTTGCCATTGGAAGCTTTGACATTACCAATCTTCTCCACATTTTGCTTTGTGTCACCCCCTGTTTGTACTTCATGTCTATGCTTTGGACTTTCCAAATTAGTTGGAAGAGCAATGTTTCCTGCAACATGATTTGAACATCATGAATCTATGTAGAACAAATGATCATCTTCTTTACCTTCTTTGTGGCTTAGTATCATAAGAATCAATGAATCTTCATGTGGTTGATGTTTTGAATAATTGTTGAAGTCCCTTCTATTATAGCCTCTATTGTTATTGTTGAAGTTGTGTCTACCTCTGCCTCTATTGCTTCCATATCCACCTCTTCCACTTCCTTACTGGGTCTTCCCATTGAACTAGCAATTCTGAGTGGTGTGATTGGTCTTATCGCAAATGGCACAAGGTTGAACATTCTGACCCTTGGCTTTGTCGTGCTTTGGTCCTTTCTTCTTTCCTTTCCACTTGCTCTTTCTTGCAAAGTTGGCTTGGGAAGTCTCCTCTTCATCTTCTTCCTTCTTCTTGTCTTTATGCTTCTTATCCTTCTTATCTGCATTTAAAGCACTTGTTGAATTACCATGATAGGAGTTACCTTCCTTTATGCTATTGTTGGCCTCTTGATTGAATTTGTCCAAGAAAGATGTTGAAGTCTGGAGTTTGCACATTCGTGATGAGATCATAAGCCATCGTGAAGGATTGCCATTCCTTATCACTTTGAATCCCATTGAGAATCTGCCTCGTGATAGCCTCTTCTTCAATCAACTCTCTAATGGATGCTAACTAATCCGCAACCTCTTTGACCTTGGTAACAAACTCTGTGATGGTTTGTTTAGGTGTCTTCTTCATTTGGTTGAACTTGTTCCAAAGATGATTCTTTCTTGCTATGCTACGAGTAGAAAAGAAAGTCTCGAGAGCATCCCAAGCCTCTTCAGATATCTTGCATCCTCTAATATGTGGTAATAGAAAGTTAGAGATAGAGCTTATTATGTATGACCTTTCTTGAGCATCCCTTGTGCATCAAAGTGTGAGCTTATCTATCTCCTCTTGTGTAGGTCCTCCTTTGGATCTCGGAATAGGCATAGCTTCATCACCTGCTACAATTCCATAAAGATTTCTACCTTGCAAATAGGTGTCCATTCTGATTTTCCAAGCCAAGTGGTTGTGCCGATCAAAATTCTTGATCATTGAGGGAAAACCTTCACCCATCTTGATCTAGCTCTCATACCACTCAAAGAACTTGGAAAAGCTTGAAGGAGGTACAAAAGTGAGTTTTGAAGTGACAAAGTTTGGTACAACCAACCGGCACAAGACCAACCCTTGAGCTTATGGAGACTCAAAAAGACCTTTCAGGCATGTGATAAGCGCAATAAAATGCACTGTGTACTTTGGAGCATCAATGAGAAAGAGTCGATACAAAATAGATAGGTTTGGGCATCGACTAGCTCAATAAACTTACTATCTATGAAAGAGACAATAAAACTTCAAATGCTCATAGAAACCAATGAGATTACAATTAGAAAAAATCCTTTTATGGGAGTGATTTACATAGAGTTGAGTGTATATAATGCACAAAAGTATAAGGAATAAGCAAAATATGCTATAGGAATGAATTAGACACTCAACAGTGGTACTTCCTATTTTTTAGGAATACGTAGAGATTGATCCGGAGACAGAAAAAAATCAGATTTCTCCCAATCTACTAAACCAAATGCTATGAAAATTTAGATGCGTAAACTAGATACTAATATCTTTTTAATGAGCAATGTCTCATCCAATTTTAGGCTCTATAGCTAGAGTAGCAACCTTTGCAAGTTTACTATTGGCAAAGAAGATAATGCAAAGAAATGAAGGAGCAAGACAATGATCAAAAGTGTACATATATTGCTTCCATGTATTGTACAAGTGTTTTGAATTCTTTATATAGACTCTAGAAGTGCTCCAAGACTTCTACAAGTAGATTTGAATTCAAATGAAGGTGGGAATGGTTGTTGGAGGCAATTAATTCACTTTCCTATAATCTAGGAAAAGCGAAGATCTAGTTTGATCTACTTTTAGGTGATTGATTGATTGAATGCAACTCAACCACCACAAATTCGTGGGCTCTCTTTTTATCATTGTACATGTGTAAATCTCTAACTTGCTTTTACAATGGTAAAATATCCATGAAAAGTCTTTTTAAAAAATACAATAAGTGAGCATAACAAAAAGAACTCTCCAATGGATATTCCTTCCACATAATCTAGGAGATATCGTTTGATGTATATCAAATCCACCTCAAGCATAGTGTAAGATTGATGTTCCAACAAATTCCACATCCTTCTTCAATCTCCAAATCTTCTCAAGGCTATTGCCATTGTGCCATCTCAAACCTTGAGGGTGAGAAGAGTCTTGAAAAATGAGGAGGCGAGTCCTTGAGCGTTCCCAAGCATTGAATTTTCTATGCAATAAATTCCATTTTTAATAGTCCACTCTTTTGGTTGAATCAATGTCCTTGAATCTAATCCACTCACAAGTTTTTTAGATATAGAGGTATTTCCACAAATAAAAGACTTTGTTGCAACTTTGGCAAGAGTAAAGGATTTTCTTTTCCTTCTAAAGAGCCTTGCACAAATTAAATAAGTGAATATGGGATATGAGAAGATGCATAAATCTTATTCTATTATATCACTGGACTAAAATGGTAAAACAAGCTTGCTAAGACCATTAAGGAAACCATTTAGAAACATTAAAAAAGATGGCTTTCATAAGACAACATCAATGGTTGCTTTTACATATTAGGTGATTATCAATGCAATAGGCATTATCTCTATGACCTTTATTATAGATCTCAAATGAAAACCTAGAGTAGTCAAAGACAAAAAAACATGAATGATTTACCAAATCAAAGATATATAAGGGTATCTCATATAAAGTAAAGTCAAAGACCTTCCAAGCTAAAGGGATGGATAAGAATTCCTTCAAAGAAGACCACACTTTTAGTAGGAAAGTAGGCATGGAAAGAGTGGTGAAGGGAGCTCTTTCACTAGGGCTCAAATGTTACTCAAGGGGCACATGGATAGGGTGGATGCCCATTATTGTTATGTGTATAAGCATGTATGTGAGATTTTCTTGGATTCAAATGTTAAATAATCCGCCCTCGGTGCTCTAAATTATAAGGCCCCTATTATGAGGAGAAGCCATTGTGAGAGCCGAGACATTGTGGAACCCTACCTTCCAAGGTAGATGAGTTCTATGTGTGATCATTGATAGTAATAGATGGTCTTTGTGAGCCTAACCATAAGGTTAGGTAGGGCATAAACGTTCAGGCCATTGGGTTGTCATTTAAGGCCAAAATGAAGGCCTTGTCCTACCGTGCAGTTTCCCTAATGAAGATTAATGGGGAGAGTGCAAAGGGGGGCTTGCCCCATCTATCCGGTCTGGGGGGCTATCCCCCCAAGCCATAGGGACAAGAATGTAGGACTTTTAGTCCTGGAGTATCATTAGATTGTATGTTTTGCTAACTATTTTGTATGTCCTCACTACATCTATCTATACCGACTCCTCTCGTAAAAGCTATATAAGCATAGCCCACAATGAGCTTTACAGAGCATTGCACAGTAGTAATCCCTCAATCTAGAGTCTTTCTACATTTCCATCTAAGGTCCACATTGGGAGTGCACGGGTGGATATCACCATCTTTTTAGCTACATTATTCTTTCAAATGTGAGAATTTGAGTTCTCTATCTCCTAGTGTGCATTTATCTTTGTTTGCATTTAACTCTCTCTACTAGTCTATTCCACTCTGATGTTATTTTCTTACATCAAGCATCTACAAATTGTTTTTAACATAGCTCATGGCTCTCAACCAAAGTGCTATAGAGCTCTTCTTCCTAGTTTTATAGAGGGGAGGAATACACCAGCCGTTCCCCCCACCCATCCCTTCTTGCACGTGCTCATGATGTTCAAGAAGAATTACTATCGTTGCAACAATGCGTCGATGATTTAAGTTTCACATAATGATATTCCCCCATCAAGTTTCGTAAAAAAGTGCCAAAATAATAATGCAATTGCCCAAAAGCTAACATCTCAAAAGAGGCCTGAAAGTTGGCCTTAAATTTAGCAATATGCTTTTGATTAGGACAAGTGATACCATATCATCAACATATACGTTAAATTTTTGTTAATGTTCAAATTGATAACATGTTTTTCTTAATCGTGACACACTTGTACATTCACTTACTAAAACAATCACTATCGTATAATTCTTCAAACTTCTTTTTCTTCATTTTTTTTTGCATCCTTCTATAGTCCTCAAAATACAATAATTGTATCAAAGCAGATTGTTGCTTCCTTGAGGGCATTGTGAACACCCATTTTCTCTAAATTTTGTAGAAATTGTTGAGGATTCTCAAGATCATTAGTACTTTAATACACTTCACTCTATGGGACCAAAATTTTGAATTGGGAATACTTCCCATGTGCAAATAAATCCTCTTATCATGTCATGGAAGTTGGAAAGATCATTATTAGTACTACTGATGAAAATACTTTAACACTGTTAGATGCCTTAGGCATATACAAAAGGCAAATGAAAAAACCTCCTAAAGATGGGAGAGAAATGCCTTGGAAATCCTAAGTATATTCACACACATCAATATCAAAATATATCAATATTTTGACTATGATCCACTAAAATATCTGATTTTGTACTATGTTTAACTTCCAACCAGCATTTGTTGACATGTTGCCCAACCACGCTTGAACTAGAACAAAATAAATCCTAAATGAATTTCATAATTTCCCATACCTAGGGCACTTTATCAAAGACTTGAACTTAAACATGTGCATCGATCACCTTTAAGTACAATGTCCCATATCACCATACCCATTTGGATGTGGATACAGACCTATTTGAACTAAAAACCTTGCTCCAAGGTTTCATGCAAAGCTTTCAAACAACTTCTGTGCTCTTCAAACTTGAGATCCTTAAGCAAAAAATAGTCTTATCTTAGGCTTTTAGTTTCTTGGGAGTTAGTTTATCCCTTTTTACCTCATCCTAGGGGAACTAATTCCTAGATCGGATCCCATACCAATAGAATCTTCTTCCAATTCATGTTGTCATACCTACACTAAACCGAATGTATATTCCTTACATATGTAATGGAATATGCAGGTGGACTATAATGAATCCCATATCCTAAAATCATATGAGTGGAGTCAAATGAGTCCCATGTCCTCGAACTAGTTAGTTTGGTTCTAGTCAGTATGCAATAATGGATATCCCTTTCTGTTGCAAACCAACTTGTTCCTAGGTACAAAGACTAGGTCTAAGTACCTTTCTGTAGATCCCAATATACATATATATGTATGGGTAATGCTGTCTCATGAAACCCATCTCGGTGATCCCATCTTATTGGTTTCCTTAGTAGTGTAGCAGAAATGCTTCACTACTTGCTCAAGTGATGCGCATGAGTGAAACTAGTCACTCTTTGGGTATTTCTAATAATACCCCCTAGTCTCCTAATCACACTGTGAGACTCTTGTGAAGATAAGTAAATCTTCACTTCTTTGGAGAATATCAAATATGTATCTCCCGTACCAATATGGAACTTCCTAAACCTATAGGATTGCTTGTGCACATTACTAATGGTGAAGGTGTAGCTCTTTCCGTTAGCAATCCTATGGTCTAAATCCATAAGGATTGTGTGTAGGGATCCTGTTACTACTGAAGTTGCCTTATGTATACTGCTATGACGGTTTAAGTCCATCAAATACATGCTTATAAGCATGCCTAAATGTTATTGATGTTTGCAAAAAGGCATGTTACTATGCCATAACATTCTTACCTAAAGGCAAGTGCGTATATAACGCCATGCGGTAGGAAAAATTTTGACAACATTTCCCCAGGAAATGGAATCCCAAAAAATTTAAACCATAAGCTCAGTGGCACACAGGCCACCCAACAACATAGGGCTTGACATGCCCATGGCATGCACGCCATAAACTTATATGTGGACTCCATAACCTGCAAAAACATAAAATGCTAGCAACACAATTTGTGTTGCATAACCTTGTATTTCTTGGAATCCTCTTTCCTGCAAACAATCAAATAGTGTACTTCCTGCATGTTGATCCATACTTTTAAAGTGCAAACAATGATCAACATTTGATGTATGCAATCCAATCTATGCATGTACATACAGAACATGCCATAACATAAAGTAAAATGCCTGAAGCATAAAGTATACGTCCCTGAATAGTTTTGGTTTTGGAATTGCATGCACCCAAATCTTCTCGGGTCCTAACATAAGCTTTGAAGTGTCCAAAAACCTCGGATCACTTCCCAAAACATAAAGCATGGTCAAATGATTACTAAAATAATGCAAAATTAGTCAAAAAATGCATTAGTAATCCTTCTTTAGACCTGCAAAAACCACTTTAGGACTTGCAAATGTTGTTAAACTGAAATATGTAGCATGTGCAAAGAGCTCCAAGTGAAATTACTCAAATTGCCTTCCCGGTTTGAAAGATATGGCTCCCGGAAGGTAGTCACCAAAAACTAATCAAACTTTGCAGAGATATTCGGACCTAAAAAAATACTTATTTTCTAGAATTTCTTTTCATAAACTGAAAGTAGACCTTGTGCTCTTTGAAACTAGCCATAGCACATCCAATTTGGAGTTTTATAGCCCAAGATATGGCCATTCCAAGCGGGACATGCCAAACTAGTGGACTGTTGAAGGGGTTGGAAAAAGTGTAAAAATGTGAACCTTGGGGTGCCCAAAAGCATTCTTCCATCATGCAAATCCAAAAATTCTCTCCATAATCTCAGAGAGAAATATATGAAAATGCTTGGGCCTATTTTCACTTTACCAAATCCTCCCTTTATGCATGCTAATTCGCTCCTCAAAAGAGGCCTAAATCAAGATTTTTACTTTCATGTAAAAACTTAAATGGGAGGTCTTAGCAAGCTTCTAATCCACTCTAAATCTAGATTTCTCTTGGATTTTATACAATAATCCATGGGAAGCCTCTTAAATGATCTTTACTTTTACTCCCAGAAGTGGAGTTTGGCAAAAGTTAGCATCTAATTTTTTTCCAAAAAGTGCGGGAAGGGGGTCTTTGAGGAACTAAAATTCCTCCTTAACTTATTATTTTGATGAATCTAATGATTCGCCTATGAATTCCATACACCATACTCTCAGTATATATACTTTTTCCCATCTATCCATAGCTTTTGCACCTCTTTTTCCCTCTTCCAAAATGGGAATTTCTTAGATTTAGGTGCTGAAATTTTTTGTCAAACTGTGATGGAAGGGGGTTTTGTGGAGCTCCAAACTCCCATCATACTGAGGTATATTTTAGATTTCTTGATTGTGTATGGAATTCCATATCCTATACTATATGTGTGCATGGTTTTTTCCATAAATCCATGAAAAAACCCGCTTCATTTCCTTTCCCCAAAATGACTACTTATCCAAAATAGCCCCTGAAATTTTTGTGAAAAATCATGAAAGTAGGCTATTTTGAAGCTACCTGCAACTTAAAATTTGTTATACTGTGAGGGAATCCTTGACTCTAGGTGAGAATACATATTTCATACTCTCCATACATGTGATTTCCCTCCAAGATCTTGGCCCCGTAATGCCTTCATAGCTTTTTGTAAATGCACACCCTTTCAAAATTTAAATAATAATACCTGTGATTAACGTGAAGCTCCATCCACTTTCACTTTGGAACCATGGTGTGGGAGGATTGATGGAACGGATGCTCTTTGTTAATGAACTCCTTATATGCAACTTGGGCCTTGATCTCGACTATGAAAATCCCTCTCGCTTTCCCTGTGAATAGAGGATATGTCCTTAATACTTGACGATGGCCTATTTTCAGCCGCTCAAGTCCACTGTATTTGTTCTCTGTGACTTGCGTCAAATCACGAACATCCCTATCGCCTTTTCTTGTAATAGAAATCTTCGTATCCAACATTCTCCACACATCTCGGTAACTTGTGCAATTCAATTACTCCAAGTGTGAGCCGGACAGGTAGTTCTACTTAGATCTCTTTGAGCTCTGCTGAGTCTGAGATTGTATAAATAAGGGCGGTGCTGGATATACTCATGTCTAAGCCATGTGGCAACGTGGATAGAGTGGTTCCCTTCCATGCTTATGGCATGAGTTCAAGTCCTGTATCTTGCAGTGTAGCAGCGTGCCTGGTCGACCGCTCTGATACTAGTATTAAATGAAATTTTTGCCTGCCACAGCTCCTAAATAAGCCACGTGACGCCCATACACCGTAGACACAGAGAACTCGTTCATCTTTCCTCCCAGCCATCGTCCGATCTACACTTCTCATCAAGAGTCTCATAATGAGTTACTCTTTTTAAGTCTCACATGAGAGTTCTAATTAGTCCTCTACCCAGGGCGAGAAGCCTCAAGTGATGCCATGTGGCATGCTCTTCAAGACCCCATATGAATATCATGTGACAATGATGTTCAAGAAGAATTACTATCGTTGCAACAATGTGTCGATGATTTAAGTTTCACATAATGATATTCCCCCATCAAGTTTCGTATAAAAGTGCCAAAATAATAATGCAATTGCCCAAAAGCTAACATCTCAAAAGAGGCCTGAAAGTTGGCCTTAAATTGAGAAATATGCTTCTGATTAGGACAAGGGATACCATATCATCAACATATACGTTAAATTTTTGTTAATGTTGAAATTGATAACATGTTTTTCTTAATCGTGACACACTTGTACATTCACTTACTAAAACAATCACTATCGTATAATTCTTCAAACTTCTTTTTCTTCATTTTTTTTGCATCCTTCTATAGTCCTCAAAATACAATAATTGTATCAAAGCAGATTGTTGCTTCCTTGAGGGCATTGTGAACACCCATTTTCGCTAAATTTTGTAGAAATTGCTGAGGATTCTCAGGATCATTTGTACTTTAATGCACTTCACTTTATGGGACCAAAATTTTGAATTGGGAATACTTCCCATGTGCAAATAAATCCTCTTATCATGTCATGGAAGTTGGAAAGATCATTATTAGTACTACTGATGAAAATACTTTAACACTCTTCGATGCCTTAGGCATATACAAAAGGCAAATGAAAAAACCTCCTAAAGATGGGAGAGAAATGCCTTGGAAATCCCAAGTATATTCACACACATCAATATCAAAATATATCAATATTTTGACTATGATCCACTAAAACATCTGATTTTGTACTATGTTTAACTTCCAACCAACATTTGTTGACATGTTGCCCAACCACCCTTGAACTAGAAAAAAATAAATCCTAAATGAATTTCATAATTTCCCATACCTAGGGCACTTTATCAAAGACTTGAACTTAAACATCTGCATCGATCACCTTTAAGTACAATGTCCCATATCACCATACCCATTTGGATGTGGATACAGACCTATTTGAACTAAAAACCTTGCTCCAAGGTTTCATGCAAAGCTTTCAAACAACTTCTGTGCTCTTCAAACTTGAGACCCTTAAGCAAAAAATAGTCTTATCTTAGGCTTTTAGTTTCTTGGGAGTTAGTTTATCCCTTTTTACCTCATCCTAGGGGAACTAATTCCTAGATCGGATCCTACTCAGGATTCAATGGATAACAATTTTCCAATATCAACCATATCCTATGGATCACAGGTTAGTAATAAAGGCTTAGTATTCATCTTAAGATATCTTTTGCAATTTACAAACCTTATTAGCTTACCCTAGGGGTTTTCTAGAGATCTCCCCTCCACATAAGTCTAAGCATCCACTGATGCTTTTCAGATTCCAAAGGTATAGAATCTCTTCTAGATTGATACATCTTTGGGTTATACCAATCATAAGACTTTAAGTATTTTTGTGTTTGGATCAAGGCTAACTTAGTAACTACATGATAATTGTTTATCCTGCTTTTTATAATTGTATTTGACCTAACGGAGTTTCCTTTTCGTTATTTAATTGAAATCTTTAACCCTAATCCTTAAGTGGGTTACTAAGACTTGAACCTAGATGGCTGATACCTCTTTTAAGCTTACTTCAAGGTTGAATCTTAACCTTATTGGAATAATTCCAAGGCCTAAGAGTTACTTTTCTTTTTGTTTGCACTAAAAAGATACTAATCTTCATGGTTTTTATTTTAGACACGTAAGTAGCATACGCCACAATGATGCATCTATGCGAACTATGATGAAACAAATGCTGAAACTTTTCATATCCATGTGCACATCCACACATCCATGTCCCTCCCCTCTAACACATTCATTTTCTCACCCAAATACCATGCTTGAGATAAGCACTATGTCATTCCTCATCTGAAAATAAAATCAAATGTTTGAAGTAGGCATTTGGGTTCCCCTCATAGACAAATATATCCAGCTAGTTGCACTATAGGTAAACAAATATATAGAAATAAGATGCACGTAAAATTTGTGCATTTGCAATAATTTTGGGGATAAAAATAGCTCTAAATAGGTGTTGGCATGGATGTCAAATGAGCTTTCAAGAGCTATAATGAAGATTTTTTTAAGGAAAAAGATAGATATTTGGACATTGTAAATTATCTCAAGTTATTGTAATAATTAAGAAGACTCTTCCTTGTGACCTTAGAAACCTTATATGTTTTTTCTTGGAATTTTTAGTCTCTTATGTATATTTTCCTAGAAGGTGGAAAGAAAAAGTTTTAAGTTTTTAACATAGAGACTTAAAATGGTATAAAAGACAATGAAATCCCACTTGCAAAGAGAATGGTTCATTTTATGAATAGAAGAAGTTAGAGAGCTCGTCAAAAGTAGATCTTGTCACTTTGCTTTCTTGTTGATTTTCAAGTGATTTTTTGGTGAGTATTTACATTGATTTACTTTAGAGGTTTCTTGTTTTATGTGTATGCGAGACTTTCATTCGTCTATTCTCAGTTTAAGCGCTTAAGAAGAAAGAGCTCAAAAATCACGATTCTCTAATGAGGGGTTGCAAAAAAATAAAGTTAAAACTAAAAATGTAAATAGATTTTTTATAAATTATGTCACACTTAAGGCACTTGAATCACAAAAAATATTACTTCTATCTCACGATATGATCAAAAGAAGATTTTTTGACAAAAATGGTATTCGATTTTATTTTCTTATATTTTAAGGATCAATGAACAAGCAAGCCTTTTGTTTGATATTTTTGTGCAACAAGGATTAGAAGCGGCTAGGGTTGTTGTATAATTTCCAAATTCATAATTTAATGTTGATCTCTTATGCTATAAATAATTGAGAGGAAAACTTGAAAGTAGAACAAACATTTTTGGCATTGTTGCTAGGTAGAATGCTTTGAACCTTGAGGGATCTCCCTATTTGATGGTAAAAAATACTTGCATAAAGATGCTTTTGAAGTCATAAATTGGAAAAGGTGATGAAAAGGTAAGTATAAGTATGATCTTTGGAAGATTTGTTTATTTAACTTTGAGACTTTCTTGAAAAAGAGCTTTCGTTTGGCTTCTAAAGTCAAATAATACAAGTCATTCTCTACTTTTTATGATTTTAAGATTAATTTAGTAAGTTTTTTGATGAAAGCAAGGTGTGGATGGAAAAGTAATAATTGAAGTAAATAAACTTTTTTATTTTTCACAAAGTTTTCCTCCAAATTTCAAATAAGATTAATAAAAGTATTTTTCAGTATCATTAATGAAGAATTCTTCATTGAAAAGGTTTGATAATTGATAAATGTTGTGTTAAGCATGTGAAAATTAATACATCAACATATTCTTCCAATAAATATGAGAAACCCTAAATATCCCTTTGATAAAATTATTAAAAAGTAAAGACGAACATGTAAGCCCCAGATATCGTTTTTTATAAAACTGTAAACCCTAGACATGAAGATGTAAAAATTGAGTGATTGTTTTAGTATTATTATAATTTGGTGGAAAAGTAAATTGGAGCTACAAATAAATATGTGGAGTTCTTTGAATGCATGAGAAACATAATTGTGGTTTAAGATTTGATACTAATCAATAATGATGGGAGATTTACGTGTACAAATAAAAAATCGTGGAAGAATCTCATTCAATCAGTGATTGTGAGTGTGTGCATCTGTGTGTGTGATTGTGAGAGAGAGAGAGAGAGAGAGCTGAAAAATTTAAATCCTGCAAATTCTGGCTGGTTCCTCAACTTTTAGCATATATTTTGATCACAAAACAAAACCAATGTCTCATATTATTGCATGAGAAAGTGTTAATTTATTATTTCAAAAGCAGGTATATTCATTTAAAACGCGAAATCACATCTCTGTATGGTAAGGAAAAGAGGTCCAAAAGATTTATTTGATATGTTTTTTTACTGCATGATTGTAAAATATATGGGTACCTATGAGGCAACAAAGCAAATGGACAAAAATTGAAATAAAACTTTTTGCATGAAAAGCTGAAAATCATGATTCTGAGAGGAAAACCACAATTTTGGAAAATGAGGATTTTCTAGACAATCGCGATTTTGGAAAACAAAATATCCTATGAAAACGCAATCATCAATGAAAATCACAATGGTGTGGATGATTTTAGGAGAGAACGCGACCTTCTGCTCATAATCATAATCATGGAAAATATGATTTTAAAAAAATCAAGGCGTCGTGATTTTCTCTCGGTGAGACTCATGATTCCCTCTTGAAAATCATGATTTTCTTTATGCATCATGATTCTCGACTAGGAATCGCAACTGTGGAGAAATTGGGTAATTTTTGTGGGAATCAATTTTGTGAACTTGGAGTTCAGGTTTTCACGCAAACTCATATTTTGATGAAGAATCCAGAATTATCAATTTTTTTTTGGGAACCGTGATTTTTGAGAATCAATTTGAAAACATACTTGTGTGTTGAAAATCATATTTTCATTAAATTGTTAATTGAATTCAACTGTCAATCTATAAACATAACTTTGAGAGTGAAATATACACATATTTTAGCCTCAAAGTTGAGCATCCGATTTTCCATCAAAATCGTGATTTTGATAAGAGGATTGTGAATTTTGTCTAAGAACAAAATTGAGAAAAATTGGGTGTGTGCATTTGGTGAGGGACTTTTTGTAGTGACTATTCAATTAGTTGGCGATTTAAAAATCCACAAAAACAATTTAATTACACAAGAATACTATACCCTAATTTCACAAAAAAGTTAGTCGGATAAAAAAAGATTAAGGTAAATTGAATAGCTTGAAAAGAGATAAAACTTGAACCATAAACTTAATTTGAAGTGAAACTTGCAGGAGCAAGAAAATACCTAGAGACTATTCAAACACATACAAAAGAAGCATTTTTAACACACGAGATTGAGATATAGCTTGACAATGGAGAACACATACACTCAAAGGAGAGATAGAAGATTTTATAATCATTCAAGTAATATATTTGAAGTAAGTGGCACACCACAATCTAAGTAAAAATGGAAGACCATAATTCAAAACCTAAAACTTGTGACCAAGGAGATTATAGGAATATCCTAAAGTATACCAATAGGTTTGAGGCCTATGTGTATCAAGGTGGGATGCATAAAGAACTCATTGGATTTACGAACTTAGATGTTCCTTTGAATGTGATGCTTATGGAACAATTCAAATATGGAAAATATGAGGATAGGCAAGGATGTGTGTATATGTTAGTGAATAATCTTGGTGAAAGTAATGAAGTTGGTGAGTGTGTTGATAGAACAACTTAGGATCAAAAACAAAAAAATACTAATGATTTTTAAGGGAGTAATACTTCTGATGGGAAACACACTACTATAGATAAACAAAGGGAAAAATTATTTCATACTTTATCGACCCTTCTTGAGGGAAGGAGTGTCTATGGAGGAGTTTCCTATCAGGAGAAGAAATTATTGGTACAATCAACATGGAAATCTTAGACCATCACAAGTACCTAAATGTATCAGAAATCCATATGATGGAAATAGTGATCCACATGAAAATTTAGTTGCGTTTAAACAATATTGAGGGAAGAAGAGTTGAATGAGTGTACTAACCGATTTGAACCATGTGGTGTAACCTTAAGGAGATAAGATTTTTGTTGGTATCAACCTCGAAGAAAGGAAATGGTCTTGGAGACAGAGAGTTTTTTGGAGTAATTTATTGTTGAAAATCTCCAAGATAGGAATCAAGCATAGCATAGCTACTTTGATCCATAGATTTAAGAAAATATATAATTAGAGTGTTATAATTTATGTTTTGAGATTTAAACAATATTTGGATAGATTTCCTACTGATGAGAATCCATAAAGACCTAAACAGGAAATCACACTTTATTTTAGGGATACTAAATTATCAATCAAGAACCTTTGTCCATTGTAGAAGATGCAATGACCTAGATTCTTGCATAAGAGAGGAGTGATTGTATATTGGACACTAATCCCTCATGTCTAATTATTGCCAATGACTACAAGTAGATATAGTTCGATCTCTATAAATTCATCTATTCAAGGTGTATGAGTGCACCCTATAATGCACATCGATGATAGCCATTTCCATAACCACTAAGACTTTTTAGAACAATTCAAATTTCTTCTATGATTGTGCTATGTATGAACCTAACATTGGTAGCAACTATGGGACCCAATATATAGATACTAAAACATGGCTTTTTGATGAACAACTTCAATGCTCCATGGAAGGAAAACAAGTAGTTGCTGATTTTTTGAAATGATTAGCTTGGACACTCTTGATGGAAAACACACAACAATGCACAAAGACGAAGACATTAAGCACAACAAATTCTATGATGGGAGAGACGATATTGTAGAACATTCTGTGCCTATTTGGTATCATTCAAGATAATATTTACTTAAATATTATAATATGTTAACTAGAAGATAATATCCGTTTTTTTATCTTACGCTTGCATGAATTACTTGAGTCTATAATTTTCCCGTTTTTCATGAAATTCATGATATTATTTGTCTCAAGTTTACTTTAGTTTTATTCAATAGTACGTATGTATGCATGTAGATGTATGTGTTAGTATTTATATATGCTCCTATTTATTTGTCTATATGTTTATGAGAGAGAGAGAGAGAGAGAGAGAGAGAGAGAGAGAGAGAGAGAGATGTGGGGATGAGGACGAGGAGGATGAGGGAGAGATCATGGATCTATCTCCCTTCATGGTGGAAACATCTATTCGAGGATCTTGAACTGCCTGAAGAGTGCTTGCGCTTCCAACTCATGTCTCTCGTGATGGAGAATCCATTATTAGAATTGGTTACGAAAACTGAACAAGAAGATCTCCCAAGACGAATATTCTCTAATGGCATTGCTAAACCTTTCAGCGCACCGGGGAGTCCATGTGGTGAAGCTTTCCAAACGAATTCTTTTCCAATAAAAAATCTGCTTCCAGCCTCTCCACAAGCTTTTACCATCAGAAGATTCAGGTCTCTTTTTTGCACTTTTGGTATCAATGCTGCATCTGCTTATTTTCGTATTTTTCCCATCGACCCATTTGGCATATATGGTATGAGGTTAGCAAAACGTTTAACGCAGCTACCGTATTTCAACAAGCAATATTAGCATCATGTGAGCATGAAGTTACTACCTATTACCGTTTCAATTAGAATATAAGCGTTTCATTAATGCTGTAAATATTATGAATTATAGTATATAGGGTTTTAATGGTGTTATGAATATCATTAAATTATATCAAAACAAAAAACTCAGAGGTACATTCATGTTTGTTTGAACCCGTGAAAGTCAAGCCCATAAGGAACAGCTTATATCAATGAAGAAAATAAGGAATAGCCCATACACATACATACATGCACATACACATACACACAAACATATACATACACACTACACATACATACACATACATACATATATACATACACACACATATACATACACATAAATACGAACTCGTACACATACACACATACACAAACATACACATAAATACACAAAAATACACATACACATATAATACATACACACACACATACACAAACACATCCACATTCGTACACCCACATACACGCATGCATATACAAAGATACATACATACAGATAGATTGACACACATAACTACATACACATATACATATACATAAACTTACATATTTATACATATACATATATATACATAAATACACACATAAATAGGGATATGGTTTGCTAAAAGGGATTGGAACATCATTACGATTAAGCCCCTTGGGAAGCATTCTTCTTGGATCCATAGTCTTAACTTCCAATCAGGAGATGAGGGCCAAACATCTAGTTATTTACGTACATCTTCCATAGCTCTTCTTGGACCTTCATCACTAAGAGTGGGAGAGAATCCTCATTTGCCTGTGCGGCGATGAATGGATCTACATTACTCTTGAATAATAAGGCCAATTCCATGATAGGGGCAAGAGAAAGAAAAGGAAGGGGAGAGAGAGAGAGAGAGAGAGAGGGAGAGAGAGAGAGAGAGAGAAGTGCTAATTAGAGAATGGAGCCAAAAACAAACTTAGCTCAACGCGAAGCCTACCAAAATCATCTAGGGAGCACCCAAGGAGAAGGTACCCCACTAAGAACTCCAAGGCGGGCACTTCGACCTTAAGAAAAAGACCTTAGCGTATCATCTTTTTTCGCCAATAGTTCTTAATGTATTTGTTTCTTTCTATTGCTTTGCTTTTAATTATTTCTTATTTCTTCTACACTTTTGGCTCTTTTTTTGTAAGGAGGAGAAGGTAGAAAGGGAGAGAGGGGAATCTAAGAAAAAAAGCAAAGAGTAGGATAACAAAAAAAGAATGAGAAAAAGAAAAGAAGAGAAATAAAAAGGAAACAAAAGGATAAATTAAAGTAAAGAACAAAAAAAAGCAATAGAAGGCCAACACAACATAGTGATGAGGTAAGCAACATGGAGAAGCCCGAGGTTAGGCGCAAAAAGCATGATGGAACTGAGGACTATCGCGATAGAAGAGAGAAGCCAGAGGGCATGATGGGATTGCCCACACGATTTCCAATGTTTATCCTGATGGACTACACATGATGAAATGAGAATGATCCTTCAATGGTGAGATAGTGAATGCATGCTATCACCGTTGAAGCTTGCAATCGAGCGCACTATATAGTTACTCTTTTAAGCCAAAGCCGAACGATCCTTCAATTGATAAGCCAAATGTAGTTTTGCGCGAGGATTTCTAATTAGTTTTTTTTTTCAAAAGGAAGTTTGGCCTTGGCTTACTCTCTCGGACTTTAATTAAATAAAAAGGAAGAAGAAGTTACAAGTGAATGGGACTAGTGCCCATGGGACCTTCCGAATCCCACAAAGCAGGGGCTGAACTTTTGGATCTAGAGAGTGCTACAAAGGAGGTTAACAACCCTTGCGTCCCCCTCATGCAAGGCCCACTTGGGTTTAAGCTTGTTGTTGCCGATGAGAAACACTTTATCATGTCTGAAGGGTGGGGATCTCTTACACTTGGAGATTCTTTTGCCAAGGACGAACAAAGACTTCTCAATCAACCAATCTTTAGAAGGGTGTCTGAAATTGTAGGCACATCACTCCCTTCAAATCTTTTAGAGGGTTTCCCCTCTTATGGCATTCCACAATGTCACTGAGAAGCCCATCACTTTGCCTAGAAGCACTTGCTTCTAGGTGATTTGTTCCTACAATCTCAAAATATTTCCAAGAGTTCACTAGAGTAGGAGAGACTTGGGGCATGCAAAGAAGATGTGACCTAGATCCACAATGTTGTGGCGGCATCGCTTGCACCATGAGGGAGCCCCACAAATTTTGCTAGCCTTTAGATTGGTCCAGATACAACGGTGGAGAATTTGCCAAATGACAACCAACTTTTTGATCTTGATGAGGGGATGCTAGATAGACATGAACTTTAGATCCCAATGTAGCCTTGTTCAAGTGAGGCACCACTTATTGTTAAGCATGATATGATCGTCCGTGTTCACCTTGGTTCTAGGAATATTGGAGAGGCAATTGTCCTTGTGCCAAATAAGACCCTCATGGCACGGAGGATCCTGCCCAATGAGGAGTCAACTTTTTCATTGTTCCTAGGCAACACATCTACTCTCGAAGAGAGTCCATTCTTCGTAGTTCACTCTAGTTTTAGGGTCTATGTCCTCATAATTGATCCACTAGCGAGTTTCTTATTTCCAGAGGTATTTCGAATGTCTGAAACCCTTGTTCTAGAGCCTCTTAGCAATTTTGAGGTTCCAAGAAGCCACCTCTGTGATGCTTGTGATCGGAAACAAGAATGAGTCATTTTGTCTCATACCAACCACCCATTTCCAATCTAGCTAATTCTAACAAATTATTTGAATTTGCTCCAAATTTTCCACAGGGAACACACAAGATTTGAGCGTTTAAGGGAAACTGCATTCGGGGAGAATAAAAGGGTAAGGAGCCCAAGTCCTTCCAACTAGGGAGGCCCACCAACGTAACCAGGTTCTTGTTCCTAAAAATAAGCTCGGCCCAAGAGGTCTCACAATTGCACCAAGCCATGATGATATTTTGCCGCTAACTTGCCAGCCATGTCTTCAATATTCATAATGCCCACACCCCCACAATCCTTTTGGCTGAGACCATTTAATTTTCGAAAACCCCCCATGTGTTGTGGTCCCCTCTCTAAAGAAAATTTATGTAGATTCTTTCCAATTTTCTAAGCTCTTGATCCTTCGGTCTCTAGCAAGAGAGAAAGTAAATGGTCAAAGAGATGAGGAATGTATTATTTACCATGGCATTCCCTGCAAGGTTGATTTGCATGCCCTTCCAATATGCTAACTTGTTGTCTAGTTTTGCAAGGATCCAATTCCATCATTGTTCCATTGAGATACCAAAGCCCATTAGAATACCAAGAGGGCACAAGACGAAACCCCTGTGGATAATCTGGAAACCATGGTCAACTAGCAGTTGGGGTTGCAGTCCAATGATGGCTCTGAAAGCAGTTTTTGAGTGGTTTATTTTGGAGCGAGATAGCTCATACAATGTGTAAAGGCACAACCAAAAGGTTTCAATGCTAGTCAAGTCATCATGCACAAATGCGTTCATGTCATCCGCAAATAGCCTCATGATCATTTGACCATGGTTTAGAGGTACAAAGAGACCTTTAATGGGGCCCATTTCCATATGATCTTGCACAGGATGACTCACCCTTGCCTAATTGAGTGTTATAATTTGATAGCCTTCAATAAATGACCATTGACATTTATTTGAGTCGATGTGTTCCCCCAACAATGTAGTGATCATCTTAGTGAATTTTTTACTACAGGCAAGGTATTTAAGAGATTGGAGGACAGAGTCCCATTCTAGCTTATCGTAGGCTTTGTTGAAGTTGATTTTTAGGAATACCACATCTTGCATGGACTCTTCAACAAAATTGAGAACTTCCCAAATATCAATAATAGCTTCATTGATCTACCCTTGATGAATCCTTCTTGGTCCTCACTAAGCCACCTCTTCAAGTGGTAAGAGATTTTGTTGGCAATTACTTTCACAAGAATCTTGTACCTTGTTTGAAGCATCGTGATCAGGCACCGATTTTCAATCCTATTCATGTTAGCTATTTTTTTTTAGATCATGATCGAGAGCGAGTTTTCAAACCTATTCCTGTTACCCTTTTTCTGCATTGTGATCGTGATTGGCCACCACCTATTTGAAAGACTTGAAAAACTCATTTGGGAGGCAGTTATGACTCGGGCTTTTTAAGATGTGCAACTTTATGATATCATGAATTTTATTGATGATAGACGTTATCTTTGAGATATACAAACATAAATAAAAACTATTTGAACTTTATTCAATGTAAAAAATCAGTATAGTTATTTAGATGCAAGTTATTAAAGATGAAAATGTCGTTTAAAAAAATGTTGCTTGTAAAAATAAAGATTTAGTAGAACAGAAAGATGGAAACTACTGCACTAATATGAAACTAAATCTAGAGTAGTTTCTTGAATCATACACCACGCAATGTGGATCGAAATATTCACTAAAAAATATAGGTTTATTTAACTAACTACATAACAATAATGATCCACTATCATAATGATACTAGGATTAGGTTAAACCATGAAAAGAATATGGTGCATATTCTTCAGTCCCCAGAGATGGTAAAATCTAATGTTTGGATGGTCTCACAAATGCGTTTTGGTGAATGAAGGTGTGATTAAGATGATTTGTAAAAGAGATAGAAAAGAAGACTGAAACCTTGTGGCTATAAGATTTGCGAAGGTCTATGCTAGTCATATTGCTTTCCACCTTTGATAATGGATCAATGAGGACCAAAAAGGGTAAATCCATCTTGGAGGCCATTCTTGATCTATGGGAAGAGCTTGAATTTCTATGAGTCCTCTCAAAATGTTCTCTTTATCAAGATCAATTATGAAAAACATTATGATTGCTTCGAGCGGAACTTCATTGTTCAATCCTTGGAAGATCTTTGTTGTGTCTCTAAATTCATCCGGACGATCTCAAAACATATGGGAAAATCCTCAACTTGGGCTAATATCAATGGTCAAATCTCTTAGGCAATCAGATTTAAGTGCTCTATTAGAGAGGGTTTCCCACTAGCTCCTATGAGATTAGCTTCTCAAATCTCTGGAAGTAGATGGCTTAAAAATACTAAAGCATATGAATTTTGTTTGTGAAACTCACCTCCCATCCTTTACATCCTCTTCAACATGAAATGTAAATTATTTCTAATGCTCTAGTGTGGATATATTGCAATCATGCACACTCCTTCCCATAACCTTTAAAGTACCCTAGCATATCCCCCCCACCCCACGGACCTTCGCTATGCCTAGCCCGTGTCCCACAAAAAGATGTGATGGTCATTGTAGACCAACATCTAACATTCTCTTTACCTTCTAAAGATCATGGTCTTCAAAGATTAATGAAGGAAAGCACTTGTGAACCAAAGATTTAATTCCAAAGTAGAGTTTGTAAGCAGTAATCCTCTCTAGACTATGAGGTACTCATGCATAACAGGTGTCTCAACCATGTAGGTCTCCGATCTAGTATTCTGTCTAGAGAATGATATGTGATGCCAATTTCCTACAAAGAAACTTTTGGAAATCAATGTCACATCAGTCCAAAATCCTTTTAGGGTAGAAACCCTAATTTTGGTACTTTGTCATTTTTGGCACAAAATTTGGGTAAAATTTTCATGAGCCTATCTTGTAGAGCTTGATGAGAGATTTCTAATGGTATATGACATGCAGTCATCAGAGATCAGATTTGAGAGAAAACCCTAAACCTATTTTTTTGCTGATTTAGGGTTTTTACCTCATTTGATAGCTCTCAGCTTGGAGATCATAAAAATGTTGTCAGATCATTCATTAGGTGGTTACAAGTGTGAAAAAGCAGGTCAAGAAGCACTTTCAATGATTAGTTCAAAAATAAAGCAAAAATAATTTAAAAAGCGATGAGATCAAAATAAAGCGCTTTTTAGTGAGTTTTTCCCATGGAGCTTTAAAACCTATATAAGAGAGTCTTGGGTCACTTTGTTAGACATCCCAATGCAAGCTAATGCTAGCTTAGGTCTCTCTTTGAGGTGGTGTTGTTGTTGCACTCATAGGGCAACCATGGTGCACTCTAGAAGCATGTTGAGCAGCTGCCTTGGAGTTCTTCTTGGAGAAGAGTTTGCTCACACTCTTGCTTATGGAGAAGACTTACCTATCAGCAGCTTGGTGGTGTCGATCAGCCATCTACATGATGTATTTGAAGATTGTCTTCTACATGAAGTTTATGGAGTACTTCAAAGACATTGGATGGAGCTTAACATATAATTACATCTTATGTTAACTATTCAGGTACATATTCTATTTATGCACATAGGTTCTTCTTAGAGCTTATGGAGGCAGTGGCATCCATATCTAGAGGAGTCCTATTTGGCATACATAAAGGAGAATCAATACATGCATGCTATATGCATCAGATGGAAGGTGTTTCCATATGAGTATGAGGATTTCTATCAACAACATGTTAGCATTCAGTGCTAATTCTGTAAGTATGTGATCTTTCACACACACATCTTATTTAGGGTCTTCCATAGCCTAAATTCAGATTAGGGTTTGCTGAATATCAGTTTCAATTGATCTTTCCTCTTTCTGTCACTCATATTCACTCTTTTACAATCTATCAGGTCATACACTTCATACATATTCAGATTTCTGTCCCTACATCTGAATATTCTTGTAAATTCTGCACATACACTCTTCCATCTATTTCTCTTCACATAGAGTGGTTGAGTTTTTGACTCCCACATTGTAATTTGACATTTGTATATATGATGGTGTGAGTAAGCAATGGCTTACATAATACTTTACACATATCTAATCTCTCTCTATCTTTGTCTCATCATTGTATGATTAAGTGTTGTATTTTCATGTTAGTCAATTTTGGAAGAAGCTCGAAGCTATGTTGTAGATCTTGGAAACCTGTGGGACCTCTGGAGTTTTTTATGGGCCTACCTAATTTCCAACATTTGGTATCAGGGCTTCCAGGTTTACAACATATGGTTTTAGAGCATCTTCTAACATTGGGCATATGACATACACACTTAATATAGATGAGTAGAGATTTGAGAATTAGACAATTCAATCACATGTTTATTTATCAGTGTGGAGTATGAAGTTGATGATCTATTAGCAGCCAAATACTTTTAGAAGTATGAAAATACTTTACAGAAGTATTACTTGAAGAGCAAGACTTGATGAAGAGAAGGCTACTTCAAATTCAAGGAAAAACAATGGTTTAGAGAAGATGAAGGAACCACATCAACATCAAATCACAAGTATTAGTTTCCACTACCAGATTATCATTTGCAAGTGATATCTTAGAAGAGCAGTTATGAAGAGATTTGAAGGACCGAAGAAGTGCTTTTCAACACTTTCATGTCTTTGATTACAAAAAAAGCTTGTCTATTCATTGTTTTCTTGATTCAATAACTCATGGGTAGTAAACCAATCAAAAGGTGATAACACCTCCGAGAGTCTTCCATATTTTCTCTCATATGCATCCACAGAAAAACGTTTTCACTTGACTTTCTAGATCATCAATCCTGTTTTGTTGATTATCTATTATTCTTTGCAATGTAGGAATTGTTAATCCTTCGTTGTATAATTCTGCTCCTTGTGACGATAAATCATGAATAAGATTATGTTCTTTAGGTAGCAAAATATAGGCCCACTTTCAAGGAAGAGGGCCTTCCTTTCCTTGATTGTGAAATTCTACTCGATTTTGAGGATGACCCAAACCAATACTTGCATTCTTTGGATGATCATCCCAATCTACACGTGGATGAAGAATATCTTGTACCAAAACCTTTTGAATGCAATATAATGCTATTTGATTATAATTTGGTAATGATCTCTTAAATTGCATAATACGTCAAAGTAGAGTTTCAACTAATCCTTTATGCTGTAAGTCTCAAAGCTTTAAGGATGCTTTTACTTTTACCCTTCTTGTAACCCAAAAGAGAACATCACGAACAAAATGATTTGGACAGAGCTTTTTTACTTCTTTCATTGACAATGCTTCTCCTTCTAATCCTTCTAGCTCTAAATCTTGATGGAATAATAATGCTAATCCTGATTGTGCAAATTGAGCATTCTGCTCACATAAAATCCATTTGAGATTCGGTATGATCAAGATCATCATTCATATCTAGCATTCTTGCTATGTTTTACTTTCAAATCTCCAAAACAAAAACACTAATTTTATCTCAAAAGAATTCATAACATTTAATCCATATAACAAAAAATGAATCCACTTCATTTAATCCACATAATTCAAATGAGACCACTTTATTTAATCCACATAATTCAAATGATACCACTTCATTTAATCCATATAGCTCAAATGAATCCATAACATTTAATCCATATAACTCAAATGATACCACTTCATTTAATCCACATAATTCAAATGATACCACTTCATTTAATCCACATAATTCAAATAGATCCACATCATTTTATCCACATATTACAATGAATCCACTTCATTCAATCCACTTAACTCAAATGATACTACTTCATTTTCTCCATATAATTTAAATGAATCCACGATATTTAATTCACATATGTTAAATGAATCCACAATATTTAATCCACATAATTCAAATGACATAGCTTCATTTACTTCACATAATTCAAATGAATCCATAATATTTAATACACATATGTTAAATGAATCCACAACATTGAATCCACATAATTCAAATAATACCACTTCATTCAATCCACATAATTCAAATAAATCCACATCATTTAATCCACATATTACAAATGATTACACTTCATTTCATCCACTTAACTCAAATGATACCACAACATCTAATCCACATAATTCAAATGAATCCATAACATTTACTCCACTTAATGCAAATGAATCTTTATCATTTAATCTAGATAGTTCAAATGAATACATATCATTTTCAATATGGTCTTAATCCATCCATCATGGATATCTTTAAACCATACCAAGTTAGATGTGAGAATACCCTAAGGAGTTCATGTGCATCTACTCTTTTTTATAAATCTTTGTCAGAAGTTAATTCTAAAGCATATTTGAACTTATAAATCCCATTCTTATCAATGGTATAACTATTGAAATCTATATATTTCAAGAGTTATAATAGGAGTATCAAAACTGTAAATATCTCCTGACTCTTATCAAAAGGTGAAGGACTAGTGGATATGCATTCGGGAGCAATCCACCAGTACTTTTGAATCCACTCATTTCTAGTTGATATTTCTAAATTAGGTAGCTTGAGAAAACATTTTTTGTTCATAAATATATTGCTCTATCAAAATCGCATAATCCAGTATAAGCATATTGATCTTCAAAATGCAACAAGATGTTGCCTAGATGGAGATCATTGTGGGATATATTACAAGTGTGTAAAAATGATATTGTTTGTAATAAGCCATTGATCAACTTTCAAATGTTTGTCTTCACAGTTGTTATATCTCCTTCTGTGTCCTTCACACCACTGCTTCGTGGTATGTTTAGGTACTCCTTCATTCTTTCTAGCCACATGTCCAATTCCAAAATTTAAAAATAAGAAATGGGCTTTTGCTATGGTGTCTAGCTAATCCAAGTGGACTAATAATTCCACTGTGGTTTCATTCATGGCTTCATTCTCTTGGGTTTGTATGTTAGCACCATGTAATTTGAATAACTTTGCAACAAATGTTTCATTGATGAATCTTGAGTGGGATATTTTGACTTGATGGATCATTCCATATTGTCCTTCCCCCATGACAGCTGCATCTTCAAAAAGAATAGAGGAATATGGGAGGAAACAAAAATTGTTCGATGTTTGATCTCCCATATTCACATATGTATCTCTTGTATTTGGATTTACTTGTGCTCTCACAATGTGTTCAGTTGTGTCTCGTTTTAATCGCTTTCCTCTCTTCATTTTTTGATAATGTAAATCGATAAATTTCATTTTATCGATGAATCCGGGCATATTGGTGATATCCACCACCAATGACTTTGCTACTTTGATGATCTATCCAAAGATACGTGTAAGCTTATTTGACATTTGCTCATCTAATACCTGTGCTCCACCTCACACACTATCAAATTTATCTTCAATATTAATAAATATTATTCTAGATAATTACGGAATGAAATCTTTGTAATTAGATGTGTCCATGGCTATAATGATTTCATCTTCTCTCATTTGATACATGTAGGAGCACATAAATTCTTCTAAAAATTATCACTCCTGTTTGTTTATTTTATCTGCCATCTGTGCAAAAATAAAAAATAGACTATCAATAAGTGAATGGATAAATAAATCAATAGTATGTGTACATAAATGATGGACATATGGATAGTTAAATAAGTAGATTTATAACTAAATAGAAATTATAATTATAATCTTGAAATGAATCTATGTAACTATTAAGAATGTAATAGTCAAAGAATCAGACATTTACAATAGTTCATATACATTCACTATACTATGTATGAGTTTTGTCACATGACTGTATATAACCAATGTGATAGTAAGAGTCAAAGAATCAAACAATCACAATAGATTCTATACACCTTGTGACCTACACTAAGTATTCTCATTGGAATCTAAGTGACTATTGTGATAGTAAGAGTTAAAGAATCAGACAATCACAATAGTTTCTATACACCTTGTGACCTACACTAAGTATTCTCATCAAAATCTAAGTGAATATTGTGAGAGTAAGGGTTAAAGAAGCAGACAATCATAATAGTCCCTACACACTCCATATACTATTGAGAAACTAGGAATCGAGGTGGCGATTCAAGCAATCTCAATAGATCTATTGTTGCATCCTATACTATTGTGAGACTAAGAATCAATGTAGCAAGTCAAACAATCATAGTATTGGTTTATTTTTAAATTTTTTTCATCAATGTATACAAGTAAGAAATGCTTTCTTGAGTCAAACATGTATACAAATGATGATTAAAAGACACAAAACTAATTATATAGATAAAAATTAGGCATATGTAAGAGACACATATGTGAATCATAGAATATGCATGATACAATAAAAAAATAAATAAATAAAAATTAAATGAATACCTCAATGATATGGTGAAGGAATCTCTCTATGAAAGAAATGGTAGGAATAAAGCTCTCTAGAATAGCAATGAAGCATGCGTGGAATGAGTTTTTTGATCGAATGTAATATATATATATATATATATATATATATATATATATATATATATATATATATATATATATATATATATATATATATATATATATATATATATATATATATATATATATATGCTAGAAATCGCTTTTCAATCGAAAGCTCTTTCGATCAAAATGCTTTTTGATTGAAAGAGCTTTCGATCAAAAGGCTCTTTGATCAAAAGCATTTCGATCAAACAATTATCCTTCTCCATTTTTTTCCATAATATGAGTAAAATGAACATATTAAGTATTCTTTTATTATTCGATCGAATAAATGCAATTAAGATGGCTACCTTTTGGAAATATCTAAATACATTATGCATTTCTTCTGAATCTAGAATAAATCACTCAAAAACAAATTTCAAAGCTCTTTCTAGGCCACCACCAAAACTTTTTATTAAGTAGGGTTGTCAAGGGTTCTCTAGTGACAAATTTTCTTGGGAATATAATTTTGAAGGGTTTTGATGTTCCCATGGGTCAGCTTAGGAACTTAGTTCTTTCCAAGTTTGATAATGAACTTGCTTATTAGAAGGGCATGCAACAAAACCTCATGGGACATGCCATGGTGATCAACTAGACCTTCCTTCTTTCATCAATTATCTATTTTTTGGCATGTTGGAGATTGAAACACAAACATTAAGTGAAGTTGGAAAGAACTTACAGAAATTACCTCTAGATGAGAGATCCCAATAAGAGAGGCATGCCCAAAAACAAATGGGTCATTTTTGTTGACTAGAAGGATTTTGGTGGGTTGGGCATTCCACACATTGGGGGAATGGAAGATAAGCTAGCTACCAAGTGGATGATTAAAGTTGTTGAAAGAGATGGTGGATAGATTCGAGAGATGAAGTGGTGCTGCAAACTCTTGCTTCACACCAGCCAAGAACAAGTTGTGGAGAGTAGAGTAGACCCCTTGAGATTTCCAACAATCATAATCAAACACCTAAGTGCTTTGAAGTATGATCCTCTAATCAATGGATCAAAACAAATGAGTAGAAAATTCAACTATGAGCTAGGATTTGGACTTGACACATGTTTAGGAAAATGAATAGTGCTCTCAACCTCCTAGCAATTGATCAAATTCCTTTTGGGAGTATCTATCTGACTTAGATAGCTATAATTCACAAGTTATTTCAATAAAAATGTTCAAGTGTACACTGAGTATGATGCTTACCAAGTTGGATGACTATCTCGATATTTTTGGGCTTCTACAACATGTAGACCAATGGTCAAAGATGTGAAGATATCTCATGATTGAGAAAATCAATGACAATGAAACTTTGTACCTATGCAATAGACAATATGTTAAATCTATAGCAATTTGAATCACATCAAATGATCAACTATGCACTGAGAACCAAGTCTGAGAAGATCACTCTTCTAAGATGAAGTTGTTAGAGAAGTGAGGTAGAGAAGTGACTAATGTATATGTATTAAATCACATAGAATTACAATGACATTGGCAATGTATAATTGCATAATGTGAGGGTAGTGATAGAGCTATAGAAGGATCTGACTAATCACAAAAAATCCCTCTCAAGTGATCTCCAAATCGGGCTCTTTTCCACGTGAAATTTTGATCCATTTTTGTAGCTAGAGTTGGAGCCAACTTTTGAATTCAAATTCAAGATCTTACCATAAAGTGAATCCTAAACTTTAGGACTTACTTTCTCATCAATCAAATACTAATAATTCAAGATCTGATTCCTCCTAACTCCATGTGAGAGTAGTGCAATTAACATATGCACTTTATAAGGATAAAAGTAAATTGATTTTTAAAGGGGAATAGTCATATGTGACTATGAAGTTCCCTCTCAAGCCTTACATGCTTGGTCTTGATTTCTCTTTGATCTCTTGCAATCCAATCATCATCTTGAACCTATTCATCTTAGTCCCATCCAAAGATTTTGTGAGCATATCTGCGCATTGCAAATTGGTTGATACATAGGACAATTCAACATCCTTGCTAAGTAAATTTTCTCTTAGATAATGATAGTGCACTTCAATATGCTTAGTCATAGCATGATATACAGGATTAGCATCCAAATGAATTCAGCTATTGTTATCTCCAAAGATCATTGGAGTATAAGAATGTAATCCCAAATCTATGTAAAGTAATTTGAGCCACATAGTCTCTTGTGTTGTATTTGTTAAGTCTCTATATTGTGCTTCAGCTGATGACAGGTCTCCTGCCATTCCATGCTTCATAAGGTGTCATTCCATCCAAGGACTTGGATGGAAGCCTATTAATTAATTATGTGGCTTTGGAAATAGCCTGTGCCCATCAGTAAATTGGAAGTTTCTTTTCATTCAGCATTGATTTTTGAGCCTCTACTGTTAGTCTATTCCTTCTATCTACCACTCAATTCTATTCAGGAGTCTATCTTGTTGTAACGTCTCTCTTTATGCCTCTATCTTGTCATAATGAGTCGAATTCATGTGAGAAGTACTCACCACCTCCATCAGATCTGAGCCTCTTGAAGCTTCTACCTCTTTGGTTCTCAACTAATGCCAAATACTTCTTCAAACAAATGAAAAGTTCATCTTTATGCTTCATGAAGTAAAGTCATCTATGAATTAAACATAGTACCTTGTTCTTGAGATTCATGGCTCTCTGCTAGGACCCCACACATCTGTGTGCACAAGCTCCAAGTAGTCTTCATACATGTGTACTTTTCTGTTGAATGGTTGCCTATGTGATTTGCCAAATTGGCATGCTCCACATTTGTAGACCATGTGTTGCTTGGACATAATTGGAATACCAAGCACACTCTGATCACTACATATTTGCTTTAGTGTTCTTTCACCTATATGACCTAGTCTCTTATGTCATATCTCTAGCTCAGATAGGGTTTGATCTTTGTAATTGAATAGTGCAATGTTTCTGGTATCTTCAACTTCAAATGTAAAGAGTCTACCAGATTTCTCTCCTTTTGCAATCTTCTTGAAGCCTTGTTGAGGTCCTTCACATATGATCCATGCCTTGCGAATCTAACCTCTAAGCCCTTCTCAACAATCTGCCCAAGACTAATTAGGTTTTTTGTCATGGTTGGCACATATAATACCTTAATTAAAAGGTTCATATTACCATCAGATGCCTTAACATTTCCAATCTTCTTAACATAGTGCCTAGTATCATCACTTGCTTGGACTTCATACTTCCCTTAAGGCTCTTCATGATCAGATATCAATGCTACATTTCTAGCTACATGATTTGAACAACCAGAATCAATATAGAATAGATGCTCTTCATCTTTAACTTGCTTGGATGTCATGTTCATGATCAATGGAGAATCCTCTTGATCTTCTGTATATTTCTTGTAATCCCTTCTACCTTTGAAACCTCCTTGATAGTTGTTGTTGTTGTAGCCTTGGTTGTAGTTATAATGGTAATTACTTCCTCCATTGTTGAGCCTGCCTCTAGATTGTCCATAGCCTCCTTTGTGGAAGCCTCTTCGTCTCTAATTCTTTGTGTTCTTGAAACACTCATCTATAGTATGATTGGTCAAGCCACAAATATTGCAAGATGAAGAGTTGCATGATCTCCCCCACCTTTCTTTCCTCCCCTGCTCCTTCCCCCAATACCTCTTCCTCTATTTGTGAAGTCCACTTGAGAGGTACTTATCTCTTCTTCATTCTTTATACCTTTTCCTTTATCTTTACTCTTATTTCTATCTCTGTAAAGGGTAGAAGATTGATTACCTCTAGAGTTGTCACTATTATTTTTGAGCTTTCTCTCATGTGTGAAGAGTTGCCCCATCAATATGTTGAGATAAGATATCTACATATCCATATATATAAGTCCATTTCTATGGTAAATGACTCCCATTTGTCATCAGTCTTGATGCCATTTATGATCTGCCTTACTATCTGCTCCTCTTCTGTTTCTTCTCCAATGCTTCCATGTTGGTCAGCTACATCCTTCATCTTGGTCACATTGTGAGCTATACTTTGCTTTGATTGCTTTGTTAAGGTTGTGAACTCCATCCAAAGTTGGTTCTTCCTAGCCCTTATATTTGATGAGAAGTATGAAGAAAGTACTTCCCAGGTCTCTTGGTAAGTCTTGCAGTTCATAATGTGAGGCAATAAGAAATTAGATATTGAGTTAAGTATATGAGACCTACCTAGAGCATCCTTTGCACACCATGTAGTTAGTCTTTCTTTCTCTTCTCTTGTAGGCTGATGTTTGGTTCTGAATATTGGTAGTTCCTCATCTCTAGAGATGCATCCATATAATCTTCTTCCTTGAAGGTAGGCTCCCATCCTTAGGGACCATGCTAGATAGCTCCCTCTATCCAATTTATCAATGAATGATGGAAATCAATCTCCCATCTTACTTTGATGTTGCTCTCATACCATTGTTGAAAGAGATGGTGGATAGATTCGAGAGATGAAGTGGTGCTGCAAACTCCTGCTTCACACTAGCCAAGAATAAGTTGTGGAGAGAAGATAACACCCCTTGACCTTCCCAAAAATCACAAATAACCACCTACGTGCTTTGGATTATGATACTCTAATCAATGGATCAAAGCAGATGAGTACAAAATTCAACAATGAGCTAAGACTTGCTGTTTTGGTCTCTATGCATGCACACTAAAATGATTAGTGCTCTCAACCTACTAGCAATCGATAAAATTCCTTTTGGGGGTATCTAGTTAACGTAGATAGCTACCAATCAAAAGTTATTTCAATAAAAATGAACAAGGATACACTGAGTATGATGCTTAGCAAGTTGGATATCCCAATTTTTTTGGGCTGCTATATATAGTATGCAAAATAGTGAGCAGAGATGTGAAGTTATCTAGAGATTGAGAAAAGCAATGATACTAAAACTTTGTAGCTATAAAATAGAGAGTATGTTGAATCTATAGCAGTTTAAATCACATCAAATGATCAACTATGCAATGAGAACCAAATATGAGAAGATCACTATTCTGGGGTGAACTTGACAGAGAAGTGAAGTAGAGAAGTGATCAATGTATATGTATTAAATCACATAGAATTACAATGACAATGGCAATGTATAATTGCAAAACTATGAGGGTAGTGATAGAGCCATAGAATGAGCTCACTAATGATAGAAAAGCCCTCTCAAATGATCTCCAAATTGGGCTCATTTCCATGCGAGATTTTGATCCATTTTTATAGCTAGACTTGGAGCCAAATTTTGAATTCAAATTCAAGATGTTACCATAAAGTGAATCCTAAACTTTAGGAATTACTTTCTCATCAATCAACTACCAAGACATTCGAGATTTGATTCCTCCTAATTCCACGTGAGGGTAGTGCAATTAGCATATGCACTTTTACAAGGATAAAAGTAAATTGATTTTTACAAGGGAATAGTCATATGTGACTATATGAAATAAATGCTAATTGTCCAAGTATGTAGCCTTGGTCTCATTTGCACCAATAGAAGTTTTGTGAAACAGAAAAGCTTCCTCACTAAAATGAATTCTCAAATATAAATATTCTCTTATGCTCGTGTGAATTTCTAGGTGAAAAAGGCAAAATCTTTTAACTTTGATGCTTTATCGTTTTTATGTGATCCCCACATGCTGAAACTTAATCTGGTCCCTCTAAAAGAGGTGGAACAAGATGAAACCATACATCAAGGTCAATAAAGATTGAAAGCAAGTAACATGGATTAAAAAAAATAATTCTATGTGATTCCTGATTGGGGGATTCAAAGAAATTGACTCTGAGAACCTCCAAAGGGTGAAGAAACTACGGAACCAAGGTATTTGTATGTCCAAACATCCCTAGAATCAAAAATAGAAGAGACTTGATTAGATATGAGATCATGGAGTTGTCTAGGAGAGTTGACTATAAAAATTGGTTCCTATTGAGACATAGAGTCAATTGTTTTTAGAACTCAAAGATTTGCCTTCTTCAAGGGTATGATCCCCTATCGTTTGAAGGGTTATTATAGATCAACGGTAAGAAATTGGACAAGGATCGGAGTTTCAAGAAGCACCATGCCTCATATTTCTCCTTTAACAAGGCATAGTGTCTTAATTGGCCTTGTATCAAATGACATTTAGGTTCCTAGACCTATGGCATCCTCTCGTTGAGAACAAAAATTCCATTGAGATTAGAAAGGCAAATCAACTAGAAGCAATCATTAGTTGGAGATGTGATAGCTTGCTATTTTACCTTGTGGAATGCTATCAGGGAGAAGCACTTTGGAAGATATGGAAAGAAAGATATGCCACCAACTTTGATGATCATCCAAACAAATGTTTGATTAAAAAATCCCTTTGCCTATTAAGCATAAGAATGTGTAATTCTAAGAAGTCCCCTCTCTTTAGATAGCATAGGATTTGCATATTTGAAAATAATAGGATTAAAAGTAAGTGGATTACCCATGAGAGCGATAAAAAATTGATTAACAGCCTCTATAGATCTCTCTAAAACATAGGTTTTCTATCAAACTTTGTGCCATTCTATCCCTGCTCTGTGGGATATAGGAGATCCCAAGAGCACTCACTACAACAGATCGATGGTATACCGAGATTTTTACCGAGGAAAATGGACACGGCTTTATTTGCCGCGACACCGGTGTAAAGGTCAGTGTGCGCGTTGGTACCAAAGCGTCGGAATATGCGTCGGTATATGCGTCGGTATTACTGGCACCCATACCGGTGCATATACCGAGGCTTGTGATGGACATACCGTCGCCTATACGGTCGCCTGCTAGGTGTACCGACGGTTATTCTGATGACACTACTAGGAGTACCGTCGCGTATACCGACGACCATACCTGCAAATTTTTTTTTGGGCAGAATGTTTTGTCTTTTGCTAGAGCAACATTACCATGATGTTGCTTAACAAAAGACAATACACTCTGCCCAAAAAAACCGAGTACATGTGATGTGTACTCTAATGAAAACCGAAATATGATTTCATGAAACAGAGTATTATTGGACACAAAAGAGATAATCAGAATGAACTATGAACCATGTACAAAAGAAGTTATATATATTTCAATAATGAAGCATGTACAAGAGTGTGGCAAACCACTATCATATATGAAGCTTTTACAAAATGTGGCAAAGCAATGTATTGCCATATGAAAATCAAATACAAAATATTGGTCTTCCACTGCCATACACATGCAAAGAATGTTCCATATCAACAGTCTTGCAACAAAGAACATTAATGGAATGACATAAATTCACATGAAAATTACAAACAACAAGTAAAAATCAAGTTTATAAATTAATTACCTCATCGCAAATGCTCCCATGAAACTACCGCACTGCGTCCCTCCAAGTCCTGCAATAGTGCACTCAACCCATGACTATATCCGTAAGACTCCTCCGTTCGTGTTGGAGGATGACCCATTGCCAGCTCCTGAAACAAATATAAAAAGATTAGAGAAACATACATGAGAAATTTAACACAAATAAATTCAATAAATGAAATGGTACTTACAAACTCATGACGCATCGTGTCATATCCGCTGCTGCCCAAATGTGATGGTCCAATCGTATCTAAACATGTGGCTGTGGCATTTCGCTGCTGGCGATATCGATCAGGAGTCTGCTACTACTCGTCACGAATCATGTCCCACTCCTCAGCATCTAACCATACAGGCTTTGGTATGCCTTCTCTAAAAGCATCACGAGCCTCGGATCATCGATGGGACATGACCTCACGTGCGGTGTGCAGAATCCACTCTAAACTGATAATAGACTGTCCATCGGCTGGTCGAAACTCCTGGTAAATCATCTGTGTGATATAATTCTTTGCATCTTTATCCTGTTCACTCCATTTCAGCATGATGGAGTGTCCAAATTGGATGGAGCAAAGTTGTCATATGCATGCACGCATTGCTTTGCCAGTCGCATCCATCACCGGAGCTCCATCTCGGATACTATACACCTTGGAGTCATCATGGTCATGAGCATCCCAAGGTGTACGTGGTGTTCCACGTGGTGTACTACATGGCATACCTACATCTAAGGTACTCCTCCTAGGAGTAAAAGCGGGCGACACAACGTTCGTCGCAATGCCTCCACAACAACTGCCTCCTCCGCCTCCAAATCTACCTGTAGATCCACTCCTAGAACCTCCTGCTCCAGAGCGTGACCTCGATCTACGAGACGGGCCAGAACCTGTATCGCGTTGAGGTGTCGAACACACATGTCTACTAGTAGACCCAGTAGGAGATGGCTGCAAAGATGGTCGTGGTGGAGTCACAAAGCTAGGAGACATACCTCCTACGGGAGTAGCACCATCCTAGGAGTGACACTGGAAGGAGTGACATCGGCGGGAGTGACACCGACGGGAGTGAGGCCAGCGGGAGTGAGGCCGGAAGGAGTAAGGCCGCCAAGAGTGAGGCCGGGAGGAGTGCTACTACGAGCGATCCAATACTCTGATGCAGCAGTCATATACGCAGGAGGAACCTGAGAGATGAACTCCAAAAACTGCTCCTCTGTCATGGAATGTGGAGTGATTGGAGGACTCTCTCCTATCGTGCTCTGTAATAAAAGAACTCAAATAATTAGCATGCGATAAGAAAAGTAATATAGAGAATAAACAAAAAAACAAAAATTAGTACGTATAAGTGTTTTATTCAAAAGTCCTCTACTCTAGCATCCTCTTGAAGATCTGATGCACCGAGAATATCTATCTCTATATTGATGGCTTCTAAATCGCTTGCTATGTTGGTTTCCTCCTGATCATTGTCTATTGCTTCGTCTTCTCGAACAATGACCTCTTCTTCTCGAACAATGATCTCTTCCTCCTCGACTATCGAATGAATCTCTGAGTCCACTAGAGATGGACTTTCTTCTACATCTATGTTTTCAAAAATTTATCTACCACGTGGAGGGAGTTGTAAAACAAATAGCCACTCTCGGTCTTTTGAATCTGGTATAAAAACAACTTGCTCACAGTGTTCGAGAAGTACAAATATATCCCTTTCATCTGTCCATAATCTTGTGGAGTCGACTTGAAGCAAACCGCTCTTATCCCGTCTCATTGTTGCGTTTCTTCCAGAGGTGACTGCTTTGAACCATTTCACATCAAAAACAAAGTAATCAAACTTTCTGAAAGATAGTTTCAAGATGTCTTGAATCACACCACAATAATCTAACTCGCCTTCTAAAGCATTATCATCTCTTGCACTGGCTCTACTTTTTTGCAAAAAATTCACCATCACTCCATTATCAAAAGTAGACCTATTTTGATCGATTCGTACGATTTGAAAGTGTCGTCCATGAGACCATAGTGCACCGTATTTAATATACTCTCAATCACATCCTTTTGCGAGTTCTTCTTCTTCATGTGCAAGATATACATCCATGTTTTTTACCTTATACTTACCTGGTACAATAAGAGCTAATAATAAATGACCTTTCTTTGTGGCCAACCATGGTGGGATATTATAATTGACCAAACATATAGGCCATGTGCTCCATGAAGAACTGCGTAATCCAAATGGATTCACTCCATCCATAGCTAGGCCTAGAGGTATGGACTGAGGCTCACTAACAAACTCTAACCACTTCCTATCTATGTGCTTCCAAGCATCAGAGTGAGCTGGCACTCGCATTACATTATCTATAGAATTGCTCTATGTATGCCATGACATTAACTCAGCTATAGATTTGCATCTAAACATGTTCTTAATTCGTGGAATGATACGAAAGTGGCGAAGAACCTTTGCGGGGATTGCTTCGCCTACAACATCTTCTCTAAATCTATTTGCTCCATACTTTGGACATACGTGGAGATGCTCATACTCATTTCCAAAGAGAATGCAATCATTCGGACAAGCATGAATTTTAGTATAATCCATTCTAATGGACTGTAAAAGTTTTTTTGCATCTCCACGTGTTGGAGGCATGTCATTGCCCTCTCGCAAAAATTGATCTTTAAGAAGCCTGCAATAAGCAATTAAAATGATATTAGTAAATGAATTTATTGTGATACAACAATGAAAGTCAATTTGTTCTCCACTTACCTGAATAATTCAGTGACACTACTATCTGACCATCCATAAATGGATTGTAGATTGAGCATCACGAGTGAAGCACGTAGTACAGATATCTTTGCTCCATTGTAAAGTGGTAAACGAGCTAATCTTTGCATGTTTTCATATTCTTCATCAACTTTTGATCGTGGAATTTCGGTTGTGTCCATGAATCTCTCGACACCTTCTTCACCATCATGATCTTCGTCCATCTCATAAAATGCTTCAAGCATCTCTTCCATATGTTCATTCTGTGTAATATTATTAGTGCTTGCTTGTACGTCTAAGTCCTTTTTTGCTCTCTTTTGTCCACGAGAGGTTAGCGGTGCAATGTCGTTTGGGTCCATTTGCTCACCTGGGGGACCATGCGAATGATAGCGTAGGTTTTCCAATCGACTCCTATCAAAGGATCCATACTCTCTAATATGTGCAGTACAAATCCGTCGTTTTCGATAAATTTGATACTTGCACTATGTGCAAGGACATGCCATTCTCTCTTCAGGATCCAAAGAAGCCATCTGCTATAATATGAACATTTTAGAAAATTTGTTTTTTTATTAAACCTAAAAATCTAATTCTTAAAGACTTAAATCTAAAATACTAAACCTAAATACTTAAATACCTAAAAAAACTTAAACCCCTAATTGAAGAAACCTAATCTATATAGCTATCTTATTTTATCTATATATTCTGATTTTTTCTTGATTGATCCTATTTTATATACATATTTATTTATTTATTTAGATTTTTTTCCTCTTAATTGAGTTATGTGTATGCCTAAACCTTAAAAACCCTAATTTTAAAGATCTAGTCCTAAATTATGTATATTTCTATACACATGTGTATATACATGTATATATGTATTATATGTGTATGTGTATGTGTGTTTGTGTATTGTATATATATTCACTCTATTTAAAATGATTAAATTCAAACCTATTTTTATATATTTAATCATATATATTTCATTTATTTATTTAAAATAATAGTTCTTATCATATTTTATTATCTATATAATTATCCTACCTTATATATATATATATTATTCATATATTTAGATTTTTTCCTTACTTAATCCTATTTTTATATATTTAATTGTAAATATTTAATTAAAATTTTTAAAACACTAGTTCTTTCTATATTTATTTATCTATATAATTATTCTATTTTTTATATATATTTATTTATATATTCATATTTTTTCATTACGTAATCCTATTTTTATATATTTAATCAAATTATTTAAAACACTAGTTCTTTTTATATTTACTTATGTATATAATTATCTTATTTTATATATATATATTTATTTATATATTCAGATTTTTTCCTTACGTAATCCTATTTTTATATATTTAATTTTATATATTTAATTATATATATTTAATTAAATTATTTAAAACACTAGTTCTTTCTATATTTATTTATGTATATAATTATCTTAATATATATATATATTTATTTATATATTCAGATTTTTTCCTTACGGAATTCTTTTTTTATATATTTAATGTTATATATTTAATTATATATATTTAATTAAAACCCTAATCTTAAAATTCTAGATCTAAAATATGTATATTTTTGTATGCATGTGTATCTACATGTATATATGTATTATATGTGTATGTGTATGTGTGTATATATGTTATGTAGGTGTTAAAATCCTAAAATCCTAATCTTAAAGATTTAGACTTAAATCTGAAATACTAAAACCTAAATACTTAACCACCAATAAAAATCTAAACCCCTAATCCTAAAACCCTAATCCTATTTTATATATATATTTATTTATATATTCAATTTTTTTTCTTATTTTTCTCTATATTTTTTCTTAATATAAATATAATTGAGTTATATGTATGTCTAAACCCTAAAACCCTAATCTTAAAGATCTAGACCTAAAATATGTATATTTCTGTATACATGTATATATGTATTATATGTGCATGTGTATGTGTGCATATATGTTATGTAGGTGTTAAAACCCTAAAAACCCTAATCTTAAAGATTTAAATCTAAAATATGTATATTTTTTATATGCATGTGTATCTACATGTATGTATGTATTATATGTATATGTGTGTTTGTGTATATATGTTATCTACGTATTAAAATCCTAAAACCCTAATCAGAAAGACTTAGACTTAAATTTGAAATACTAAACCCTAAAATCCTAATCTTAAATATCTAGACCTAAAATATGTATATTTCTGTATACATGTGTATATACATGTATATATGTATTATATGTGCATGTGTATGTAATCTTAAAGATTTAAATCTAAAATATGTATATTTTTGTATGCATGTGTATCTACATGTATGTATGTATTATATGTATATGTGTGTTTGTGTATATATGTTATCTACGTAGTAAAATCCTAAAACCCTAATAAAAAAGACTTAGACTTAAATATGAAATACTAAACCCTAAAACCCTAATCTTAAATATCTAGACCTAAAATATGTATATTTCTGTATACATGTGTATATACATGTATATATGTATTATATGTGCATGTGTATGTGTGCATATATGTTATGTAGGTGTTATAATCCTAAAACCCTAATCTTAAAGATTTAAATCTAAAATATGTATATTTTTGTATGCATGTGTATCTACATGTATGTATGTATTATATGTATATGTGTGATTGTGTATATATGTTATCTACGTATTAAAATCATAAAACCCTAATCAGAAAGACTTAGACTTAAATCTGAAATACTAAACCCTAAAACCTTAATCTTAAATATCTAGATCTAAAATATATATATTTCTGTATACATGTGTATATACATGTATATATGTATTACATGTGTATGTGTATGTGTGCATCTATATTATGTAGGTGTTATAACCCTAAAACCCTAATCTTAAAGATTTAAACCTAAAATATGTATATTTTTGTATGCATGTGTATCTACATGTATGTATGTATTATATGTATATGTGTGTTTGTGTATATATGTTATCTACGTATTAAAATCCTAAAATCTTAATCAGAAAGACTTAGACTTAAATCTGAAATACTAAACCCTAAAACCCTAATCTTAAATATCTAGACCTAAAATATGTATATTTCTGTATACATGTGTATATACATGTATATATGTATTATATGTGCATGTGTATGTGTGGATATATGTTATGTAGGTGTTAAAATCCTAAAACCCTAATCTTAAGGATTTAACCCTAAAACCTAATCCTATTTTTATATATTTGATGTAAAAAAAAACTTCAAAATAAAAATAGGATTATATGTGTGTATGTATGCATGTGTGTATATATGTGTGTGTATGTATGCATGTGTACATATGTGTGTGTGTATGTATACATGTGTATACATGTGTGTGTATGTAGGCATGCATGTGTGTGCATGTGTGTGTACGTGTGTGTATGTATGCATGCATGTATGTGTATGTGTATGCATGTGTATACATGTGTGTGTATGTATACATGCATATGTGTATATATGTGTATGTATGCATGTGTGTATATATGTGTGTATGCATGCATACCGATATATGTGTGTGTATGTATGCATGCATGTGTGTATATGTGTGTATATATGCGTGTGTGTATGTATGTGTGTATATGTGTGTGTATGTGTATGTATGCATATGTGTATATATGTGTGTGTATGTATGTGTGTATGCATGTGTGTGTATGCATGCATATGTGTATATGTGTGTGTGTATGTAAGCATGCATGTGTGTATAGGTGTGTGTATATAAGCATGCATGTGTGTACATGTATGTGTGTATGTATGCATGTGTAAATTAATGTGTATCTTCCTTTCTCTTCTCTCTCTCTTTCTTTCTCTCTCTCTCTCTCTCTCTCTCTCTCCTTCTCTCTATCAATAGCGAATAAAAGAATCACTTACAAGTATGTTCCTCTTTGAATCGTTTTCGTCAAAGCATAATGTAGGTCGTATTTCGTCCAATTCCAAACAATCGACACCAAAGAACTTCTGCAAAATCAACGAAAAGAGAAGCTAGAAACCCTAAAGCATAGAGAAACACAAATGCTAACAGTAGGCGCAACACTTACCAAGATGTGAGAGCTAAGCCGAGAGAGAGTGTGTGTGTATAGAGAGAGAGATCCGTGTATGTGTGTGTGCACAAGACAATGCAGGTTCACGCATACAAGTTCGAGAGTAGACCGACAATACTCAAACACGTGCAAAAATGTGAAGTTTTGCTCTCGGGTTCGCGGTATGTTTAAAACTCGCTACCGGTATAGGCGCCGGTATGGACGTCGGTATACGTGTCGGTAGTTCTCAATAAATTATCGACGCTTATACGAGCGCTCATATCGACGCCTATACCGATGCTCATACCGACGCCTATACCGGCTACGGGCCACACCGACGATCCGTTTAAAATGATCATACCGACGATCACTTTCTCTCTCTCTCTCTCTCCTTCTCTCTCTATCAATAGAGAATAAAAAAATCACTTACAAGTATGCCCCTCTTTTGTGTAAGGAATTGAACTCACAACCTCTTGGTTAGGAATGTGATGGGCTAACCACTTGCCCCAAAGCCATGGTTGAGGATTACTTGCTAATCCTCTCTCTTAGAGCGTGGTTCAACCATCTCCTACCAGGATTATGTTACATTCTTCCCCCCTTGGTCGATCATTGTCCTCAATGATCTACTCTTGTATCCCTCTAGCCTCGGTGATCAGTCCCTTGAACTCCCTAGGTGCCCTTGAATTGATGTTCCTCAACCTCGCACAGTTTCTTGAACCTTGTTCGCAATCTTGGTCTCTTGAACCCTTGCTCTCAACCTTGGTGTCTTGAACCTTCTTGTTCGCAACCTTGGTGTCTCGAGCCCTTGTTCTCAACCTCAGTCTTGAACCTTGTTCTCACCCATGCTTGGTATCTTGAACACTCAATCAAGTGCCACCCAAGGATTCCTAAGGAATTCACACTTCAAAGCTAGCTCATTGGAAAGTTCGTTCCGAGAGCTTTCCAACGGTATATTACATGCCTCAATCCGACCTACGGATTGAGAGATACACCCCAATCATTGTAAGGTCCATCCTTGAAACCGACGCGCGCGCCTTCCACAATTCCTACCCTTTCACATGGAGGATGCCCAAGCGTCTTTTTTAGAGGCCATTGGATCATTCCACCTTGCCCAAACCTACTTACTAGGCTCTGATACCAATGTAAGGAATTGAACTCACAACCTCTTGGTTAGGAATGTGATGGGCTAACCACTTGCCCCAAAGCCATGGTTGAGGATTACTTCCTAATCCTCTCTCTTAGAGCGTGGTTCAACCATCTCCTACCAGGATTATGTTACATTTTGGATCATTGTCGTCAAAGCATAATGTATGTTGTCTATCGTCCAATTCCAAACAATCAACGCCAAAGAACTTCTGCAAAATCAAAGAAAAGAGAAATTATAAAACCTAAAGCATAGAGAAACACAAATGCTAACAGTACCCGCATCACTTACCAAGATGTGAAATCTAAGCCGAGAGAGAGAGTGTGTGTGTAGAGAGAGATCTGTGTGTGTGTGTGCACAAGACAATGCACGTCGCAATTCGGTTCGCGCGTGCAAGTTCGAGAGAAAACCAAGAGTACTCAAACACGCGCAAAAATATGAAGTTTTACTCTCAGGTTCGCGGTATGTTTAAAACTTACCGTCGGTATAGGCATCGGTATACGCGTCGGTAATTCCCAGTAAATTACGGATGCTTATACTGACGCCCATACCGATGCCTATACCAACGCATATACTGATGCATATACCGGCGGCTGTGGGCCACACCGACGATCCGTTTAAAACGGTCATACCGCCGGTCACTTGACCATCGGTATCTCTAAGTGACATTTTCCGAAACCGATACCTACGCCGACTGTGACCGTCGGTATATGCAGCATCGGTATGCCCCTCATATGTTGTAGTGACTATGCCCGTTCCTTGTTCTTTTATTAATTAAAGCAAGGGAGCTTAAGCCTTGGCCAAACTTTCTCTTTATATATTAAAATAAACATTAAGTTGATAAATAATTCATCGTAATATTCAAGGCCCAAGTATATGCAACGTATTATAAATTTTATCGACAAATAGTAATTAATAAAGAACGGATCTATGTCTTACATATTTCTAAGAGTAAGTGGTGAATATTGTTTTAGATAACCAAATTCTAGAAAACCATATTGTCAAAGAGAAATAAGCACACTGTAGAAAATCATATGCATGGAGTTTCCAGAGAAGCTTTCTGAGTTTGAGGTGAGGACTCTAAAGACAGGTAAGATGATGTGATGGAGGACCACGTATTTTCATGTACAAATAAATAAATAGAATACATATAATGATAATATATCGTGTCTGTTTGTGAGCACTTCTCTCTCTCTCTTTGTCTCTCACTCTCCCTCTAACACACACATACGCACAGACGCATACACAGCATAACACTTCGAAAAGTTGTCGGGTGCTTAACTTACCTCTGAAATACAGTCACAGAATCAACATTTGATGGCAAAGCTCACATGAGCATAAGATTCTGTTCTCTCACCCGCAACAGTTTTATTTTCCTGTAAAGTTTTAGATACCACACTGAGAAACCAACGACGGGAAACGTAGGCCAGCTCATGAACCTCGTTCCGCGGAGAAGAGATGGTGTTCAAACTTTTTTTAAGAGAAGGGCCATTCTCAAAGCCTTCGCAAACCTCATCCTGATACACACACGCGCGCGCGCGCGCACACACACACATATATATATATATATATATATATATATATATATATATAGAGAGAGAGAGAGAGAGAAGGGAGAGACATAGCGTGTGTATTATCTTGTCTGTTTCGTCCTTGCAGAGAAGTTACGTTTGTCCAACCTAAAGTGAAGAACAGAACGTTTTCGATTGTGTTTGTTGGAGTTGTCCTGAAAAATAGATAATAGCAGGTAGCTGATCTACTGATGACGAAAAAGAAAAACAAAGGATGCTGATGGTAATTTGGGGCGTTGGTCAAGACAGAACGACGATAGGTGGGGACATCGTTGAGAAGGAAAAACACAATGTTTAATGTGCCTATGAAGCTCGTGCTTACATCGACATGATGAACGAGAAAGGTTTTGGCGACAAAAGGGCGGTATTGAATGTGTTAAACTAGCTTACCTTGAAGCGTAGACGATGAAAGATGAACTAGCTGAGAGAAACTGAGGAAGCGAAAAGTGTTGAAGGTCGTGTGTGGTCTTGTAATTAGCGGGACGACATTGCATGGCTACCTTGTTAATCAAAAAAGGGGATTCTGAATATATGTTGATCAAGCTCGTACTGACACAGAAATGGTGGACAATAACGGTTTTGGAGACGACAAGAGGGTATTCAATGTGCTTAGCGACCTCTCTGCAAAATCGCTGTTGAGAAAGATAAGTCATCTAAGAAAAAACCACGAGGATGTATAGATTGCGATCCTAAACGCTGTCTTGCCAAAGAAAATGAACCAAAAAAGAAAGCGAAAGGAGGGTTGTCCATATGCATGTCCTTCAAAAGGGCTGGAGCCAGGTGCCAAATGATGAAGCATAAATTAACCACGATGGTATGTTTGTTGACTGTTCTCATACAGAGGGAAGTCAATTGAAGTAGTTAGCGCACAGGTGAAGCTACATTGTGAAACACTCTCCATTTTTTTTTTCTAAGTATAGTCTAACCTCTTAAGGACGAGAGTATGCTTCAGTTTGAGGAAGAAATGTGTTGTTTCCAACTAGAGATTTGATTTTGAAGAGTGGATGGATGGGAAAGTGGGCATACCATGAAAATAAATATATAAGGTCTTAAAAGAGAAGGATTTCAGGGAACTGATCCCATTGATGGCTACACATATGGTAATAGATGTTATCCATTCGAATCTCGAATTCCTGGTCTTGATGGCCTCACCAATGAATTCCACATTTCCTCAAAAGAATTATGGATGGAACATCAACAATGTTTCTCCAAAACCCCTAAGATTTAAGGTGCTCGTAAAATACCTCGATGTTGGAATCATCAATATAATATGCAAGAAACTAAATAAGAATGCGTTAAAAAATTGGAGTGATTGAGATGCTACAATCAGTTTAAAAAATAATCCACAAAAGTTCTATCCAATAGAATCATGAAACACGTGAAGGATTGGGTTGACATAGAACAAAAAGGCTTCATTGCAACATTGGATGCAATTTTGGTGGGTTGGTTTGGCACTAGCCTCTTGAGGTGGAGGTCTTGTGTTCAAGGTATTCCCTGTCACCACACTTCTTTTCTATATATGTATGGACGACCTTAGTCACCTAATGGAAGACTAGGTGTAAAAGGTTTATATGTGCAAAATTAGTCTACCTAATGGACTACATTAACCTTATTTTAGTGTTTTTCCCTAAATACCAATGCTCTTCACGTCAATGACTTGTTAGATGTTTTGGGGCTTCTTAAACACGTTATGTGCTACATCTGGTTCTAAGATAAACTACGAGAAGATGGCGTTTGAAATCCTCAATGATCCATATCCTCAATCTGCCCTACAGCATAGATCTAAAGAGATTGTCTCGAGACAAATATTCCGACTACTATGCATCCCTATGGGATTCCACATGTCCTGAGAGTCGATTCTAAACAAGCTTGACTTCGAAATTCAATATTGGAAAAGTACGCAACTGAATTCGCTGGGTAAGATCGTGATGATCAACATGTCCTTGAATTCCTCGATGACTTACTTCCTCTCACGTAGAAAACCGGCTGATATAAAAACTCATAAACCTCAGATCTTATGTGAGAACTTCTTCTGCAGCTGGGATCCCACTCATAAAAATATTCCTAAGATCGAATGGGATGTGTGGGGAAGGGAGGATTGGGCGAAGAGACAGGATCAGTAATAAATGGATGGTTGAAGCTTAACCCAAGCAACATGATCTATGTGCCCCACACTCTTTCATGTTATGGCTTTCCTCAATGGAGAAACCATGATATTATCACTCTTCAATTTTCTCCCGTCAAAGATCTCCCCAGGGGATCCAGGATGCTCTCCTCTTGATGGAAGGCGTGGAACAAGTTCAAATAGCATTGCACCCTCAAGACTCATTTGAAATGTGTACTACTTGGCAAATGCGCTTTATGGGAAAATGGGAGCCTCATCAAAAAATTCTCTAGGGTTAGTAGGAAACGTTACCTCTCCCTTTCTCTCTCTCAAGCTGCACCAAAAGTGGGTTCTTCAATAGTATTGCGTACATGGGAACTCAAATTTGGGTCACTCTTGAACCATTTGATAAACAAAAAGAAGAAGGGATGCTCTTTTGGGGAATTCTTCAAAGCGACATTCGGACCCATGTACTATGACCATAGAAGATGCTTGAATTCCGTCCTTGGGAGTAAAGTATACGATAAAAAGGAAGAAGGCATTAGACATGTATTCTTCACACGTCCGTATGACAAAAGTATTAGCCAATTTGTGCAACAAAAACCTCAAATTCCAAACTAAAATATCTTGATAACAAGCAAATTTGGGTGAGGCAATGAGATGCTCAGCTATTGGGAATGGTATGAACAGGGAATGTCTCTCGAATACTTGGAAGGAGATGTGTATGGAAAATTTTAGAGGAACTCCTAGAGGCCCTTCCCTCAAAAGCTCCCTTATCCTATTATGAAAAAGATATAATAGTAGTAAGGTAGTCCCTCCATTTAACCACCTGGTAATCTCTTTAACCATAGAGGACAAGGAAAAAAAACAATGGGTTCCTCTCGAAGGGGAAAATAAGTTCATGACCCTACTTTGTATGTCTTCTTGGTCCTATTTTAATGTGTGTTTCTTCAATATAAATCAAGCTCTTGAGGAAAAGAAACTGTTCTTATCTTTTTGGGCCAGCTAGGAAACCAAATGCTCCAGAAAACCTCGTCATGGATATCAGAAAATTGATTGCTCCATTAAGAGTATATAGTAGATTAAATCGTTTAAAAAGGTGAAATGAATATATGTTGTCATCAGAATAATACTTTTATAAACAAATGCTATGCACATGTTTGGAGATTCTCACTCATTCCGTGAAGAAGATGATTTCTAAAAACATAAGTAAAATAAAGTAGCTGCTAAGAAATTTCAAATAAACAAGCAAAGTCCACGGAGTCAAAGATTAATACACAAAAAATTCGGAACTAAAAAGAAATGCCTATTCTCGCTTTACCTTCAAATTGAAACTCTCGAAGAAAAGAAAAAATAATTTAATGCGTGAGGCCGGACTTCATCTAGATTGCAAGCTAAAAATGGCTTGATTACTTGATGTTAGTGACGTCAACTCGAAGGGATGATTTTCATGCGCAGTACGTCTTGAAGATGGAAATTACATTAAACTACAATACTATAGAAAATGAAGCTAGTAGAAATTTCACACGGAAAGTTCAAGAATCAAGAACCGTCTTTGGTTTCCTACTTTGTTGTCCTAAGAGAATCTATCATTGGCGTTGGAAGTTATATTAAAATTTGTTTTAAAAATGTGATAGACACAGCATGATGTGGACATAATAGAGAAGGAGACTGATCAACCAGAAATCCTTTTCCCTTTTTTTGTACATGGCATAATGAACTGAATCAGCAATCTGAATGGACTGAGTATGCACAATCTGAATAGAGTGAGTATGGCCATCTTAATGAACTGAATCAGCAATCTGAATGGACTGAGTATGCACAATCTGAATAGAGTGAGTATGGCCATCTTAAAAATGTGATAGACACAGCATGATGTGGACATAATAGAGAAGGAGACTGATCAACCAGAAATCCTTTTCCCTTTTTTTGTACATGGCATAATGAACTGAATCAGCAATCTTAATGGACTATGCTTGTTACATTTTCATTGATAACAATTTACTTTTACATGGCCATATTCATGATCTCATAATCACACAGTTGCTACCCTCTCGAACATGCTTGCATTTATTTATGAGTCGTGTGTTCAACCCGCACGCTAGAAATGTTATGGATTTGGAAAATCCAAACTAGTTGTAATTAATTGCTAACCCCTAATTTTTTAGATATGGGGGTCCATGAGTACTACGCCCATTCACCTGTACAATTGTTCTTTCGAAGTTAACACTTGGGAGAGTAGGCGCTTATCAAAGCTCCATTTAAAAAAGCATGCATATTTTCGAAGGTATGTAATATTATAAAGAATAAACGGAAAGTATTCCTTCTCATTAACATCCTACACCTGAGAGAATTTATTCATTGTAGGATTTCGTACTCGGTAACATACTAGATTCCAAGGAAACTTGTCCACCCCCTTTTCTCTTAATTACTATATTAGATAGGTATTCTGTAACATAATCCTAGTAGGAGATGGTTGAACTACACCCTAAGAGAGAGGATTAGGAAGTAATCCTCAACCATGGCTTTTGGGGCAAGTGGTTAGCCCATCACATTCCTAACCAAGAGGTTGTGAGTTCAATTCCTTACATTGGTATCAGAGCCTAGGAAGTAGGCTTGGGCAAGGTGGAATGACCCAATGGCCTCTAAAAAAGGCGCTTGGGCATCCTCCATGTGAAAGGGTAGGAATTGTGGAAGGCGCGCGTCGATTTCAATGATGGACCTTACAATGATTGGGGTGTATCTCTCAATCCGTAGGTCGGATTGAGGCGTGTAATATACCGTTGGAAAGCTCTCGGAACGAGCTTTCCAATGAGCTAGCTTGGAAGTGTGAATTCCTTGGAAATCCTTGGCTGGCACTTGATTGAGTGTTCAAGATACCAAGCATGGGTGAGAACAAGGTTCAAGACTGAGGTTGAGAACAAGGGCTCGAGACACCAAGGTTGCGAACAAGAAGGTTCAAGACACCAAGGTTGAGAGCAAGGGTTCAAGAGACCAAGGTTGCGAACAAGGTTCAAGAAATTGTGCGAGGTTGAGGAACATCAATTCAAGGGCACCTAGGGAGTTCAAGGGACTGTTCACCGAGGCTAGAGGGATACAAGAGTAGATCATTGAGGACAATGATCGACCAAGGGGGGAAGAATGTAACATAATCCTAGTAGGAGATGGTTGAACTACACCCTAAGAGAGAGGATTAGGAAGTAATCCTCAACCATGGCTTTTGGGGCAAGTGGTTAGCCCATCACATTCCTAACCAAGAGGTTGTGAGTTCAATTCCTTACATTGCTCTGATACCAATGTAAGGAATTGAACTCACAACCTCTTGGTTAGGAATGTGATGGGCTAACCACTTGCCCCAAAAGCCATGGTTGAGGATTACTTCCTAATCCTCTCTCTTAGGGTGTAGTTCAACCATCTCCTACTAGGATTATGTTACATATTCCCTCTCACCGCACTTCTTTTTGTATTTTATGCACAAACTTAGTCACCTAATGTAAGACTCGGTCTAAAGGGTATCCATCTGGAAAATTAGTCTACCTAATGGAAAACACTAACCTTATTTTAGTTTTTCTTTATCTTCTTAAATACCAATGCTCTTCACGTCAATGACTAGCAATGTGTTAAGATGTTTTGGGCCTGGTTAGATAGGCTGTGTGGTACATATGGTTCTAAGCTCAACTACGAGAACATGGCGTTTAGAACCCTCAATGGTCCGTATCCTCAATCTACCCTACAGCATAGATCTAAAGAGATTGTCCGGAGGAAAATATTCAGACTACTCTGCATCCCAATGGGATTCCACATGTCCTTTTTCAAATCCTAAGACTCAATCTAAACAAGGTTGACTTCAAATGTGAATATTGGAAAAAAAAAGCAATGGGCTCCTCTAGAAGGGAAAATTAATTTGAAGATCCTACTTTGTATCTCTTCTTAGTCCTGTTTTACTGTGTTTCTCTTTAACATGAATTGAGGTCTTGAGGACCAGAAACTATTCTTATCTTCGTGGTCTTGCTAAGAAATCAAATGCTCTAAAAAGCTACACCATGGATATAAAAAAATTGATCGATCCATTAAGGGTATATAGTAGATTACATCATTCAAAAAGTCCAATGAATATATGTTGCGATCACAATAATAATTTTATAAGCAAATGTTATTCACATGTTTGGAGCTTGTCAAGAAGATGATTTCTAATAACATAAGTAAAATAAAGTAGCAGATAAGAAATTTCAAATAAAAACGAGCAAAATCCACGGAGTCAAAGATAAATACAAAAATCATTGAGAAATAAAAAGAAATGTCAATTCTCGCTTTAATTTCAAATTGAAACTCTTGAGGAAAAAGGAAGAATAATTTAATGCGTGAGGGCGGTCCTCATGTAGATTCCAAGCTAAAAATGGCTTGATTACTTGATGTTAGTGACATAGAAACTATGGTTCTGATCAACTCGAAGGGATGCTTTTCATGCGCAGTACCTCTTGAAGATGGAAATTACATTAAACTACAATAGTAAAGAAAGTGAGGTTAGCAGAAATTTCACACGGAAAGTTCAATAATCAAGAACCGTGTTTGATTTCCTACTTTGATTTGCCTATACGAAACTATCAGAAGTCGAGTCCTCAGAGAATACACTAAACTATCAGAAGTCGAGTCCGCAAATGAATCTATCATTTGCGTTGGAAGTAACGCTAAACTTCATTTACACAACATGATGTGGATATAATAAAGAAGGAGACTTATTAGCCAGAAATCGTTTTTTCCTTTTTTTTTTTTTTACAAATTAGCTGCAATTATAATCAATTGAAGCAGCAATCTCAATAAACTGAGTGTGCATAATCTTGATGGACTGAATATGCGTAATCTGAATCGACTGAGTATGCATAATCTTGATGGACTAAATATTCGAAATTAAAAAAGAGAAAATAAGACTTTAAAATCGAAGTCTCGAGAATGAATATATGTTTCAAAAAGATTAATATTTTGAAGACTTTCGGATTTGGGAAAAGATCATATGAAAATTTATATTTATGAAGAAGCTTCATACCCACCATTTTCTATATTTTATGCCTTTTTTCTTCTAGTCTATCGTGGAATCCATAAAAGACTTGTGACACGTCGGTGTCGTTCTTTGGGGAAGTTTTAAGAAGAGTTTTAAGGTGGAAGTTTTTCTCGGGTGTGCTTCGGCCCCCTCCCTTGTGATTAGCAACCTAGCCACGCCCGTGGGGGTGACTCGCAACATAGCTCCTATTTTGGAGGGGCGATCTTGTGTCGCTCCTAGAGCTGACGAGAGTGTTGCACCTCCCATGGTCTCTCTTAGTAGAGTTGCAATCATGTCAAAGCAAGAAGAGCTCAAGAGAGTTTGTCTCATTGGCCAAGTGTTTGGTCCTCGACTCTCGCTCGAAACTCTGCGTGAGTGGCTTCATAAAGAGTGGTTCCCTCATGGGTTGATTGTCAGCAAGTACCAGTTCCTATTGGCTATTCATATGTTGCTAGTCTCTGAGAATGAAGATATGGCATTCGAAGCCCTCAGTGTCGGAACCAGGCATCTCACGGGGACGACCCTTTGTTTGTTCAGATGGTCCCCCAATTTCATTCCCGACAAATCGAAATCTCTCAACTACCCTCTCTGGGTCGAGCTCACTAACCTACCGTACTTCTTGTACAACTTCTTGTGGAACATCATTTCTCCAATCGACAACCCTTTGGATTCACAGGAGAATGTTGGCGGTTTCATTTATAAAGGTGTGAGGCACTCTTTCAATGCTTGATGGCACCCTCAAATCTGCGTCGAGGCTGATGTTCTGACTCACTAATTTCACTCATCATGTTCTAGAACTCACGTGGTATTTTGGCTATCTTTTATGAATAATATGAGCCTTCTTGAAGTATTTGAAGACTTCCCAAAGGTATTTACATAATTTGAAACTTGTACCATACATAAAACAAATGTTCGCAACATTCTCCCCCTCAAGTTTCAAAGGGTATTTCCTTCATGCCAAGAATATAGTTGAATCTTTGAAGCTTTGGTCCATCCAAAGATTTGGTGAAGATATCTGCAACTTGATCCTTTGTTCCCACAAAAGAAACTTGTACTTCATTGTTCATGGCCTTCTCTCGAACATAATGATAGTGAACCTCTATATGGTTTGTTCTAGCATGAAAAATAGGATTTGAGGTCATATGAATGCTGCTCAAGTTATCCCCATATATCAGTGGTACATGAACCTAAACATTCAAGTCATGAAACAACTTTTTAAACCACATAACCTTAGTAGTAGCCAATGCTAAACCTCTATACTCACCCTTCGTAGAAGATAAAGCAACTCTAGGTTGTTTCTTTGAACTCCATGTTAATGTCTTGTTTCCTGCTATTACCACATATCCACTTGTGGATCTTCCGTCATCTTTGCGTCCAGCCCAATCTGCATCACTAAAGACTTTAAGAGTTAGATCACCATCATGAATATAAAATAATCCTTCGTTCATGGTACCTTTCAAATACCTAAGCACTCTTTTTGCTCCATGCAAAAATATGATGCAAAGATATAAAAATCAATTCATTTCTATGCAAAATGGTTAAAAATATGATTAGGAACGCCTAATTATCATAATTGGACACTCGAGTAATTCACAAAGAGTTTCTCGCTAATCAACAACCATCTAAAAGCTTGTGTAGAGATGACCTGCAATGGTTACAATATGGCATCTAACCAGTCAAACAAAGGTTCTTGAAGTGTAGAATCTATACAAATTTGAGTTTCTTGATTTGGATATCATAGGAGGAAGTTATGGCCAAAACAATGGAGCTAGATGAGTGTGCAACATACCTCTTTGAAGAAGTATGCAAAGAATTAAATACTCTGTATAGGTATTTTTAATTATCCAATCATAGGTTGCAACAACTCATTGGAAAGCCCTCGGAGTCTACTTTCTATAGCAAGTGGAATCATCCCATTTGGGAAAGACAATTATGCCTATTCCAGTAAAGTTAGGTATGCTAACCTTGCTCTGTCTCTTACTTCCTATCTTTCGTTTTCTCTTTCTTTACTCTTCTCTCTCTTTCTAAACTTTTCTTTCTCTCTCTCTCATCTTCACTTTCATCCTCTCTCTTCCTCTTTGTTCATCCATTTTCTTGCTCCTTCATATTCTTTTATCTCTTTCTCTCTAAGGCTTTCTTTTTCTATCTCATCTCTTTCTCTATGTGTATCTCTCTCTCTCTGAAACTCTCTCTCTCTCTCTCTCTATCTCTCTCTTTCCATCTATTTATTTTTCTCCATCTCTCTTGGCTTCTCTCTTTCTATATCTCTCTTGTCTCCTTCTCTTTCTCTTTCTTTCTCTTTCTCCTTCTCCTCTTTTTCTTTCCCTTTTTCCTTCTCTCTCTGTCTCTCTCACCCCTCTCCCCTTCTCTCTTTATCCTTCTTCTCTCTCTCTCTCTAATCTCTCTTCTCTTTCTTTCATTTGCTCTGTTTCTTCATCATGTGGGGTAGAGTGTTATATAATATATATATGATTCGTATAATGTTACTAAGAGTTCGTAAGTTCTACCTTAAGAAATGAATTTCTCCTCATTGTAAGAATGGACTTTTCTTAATACAAACATGAGTACAATGAGCTTATGTGGCTTTATCGTTAGGGCATGCACTTACAGAGTGGCAAGTGACAAGTTCAATTCCCCTATTCAACATGATGCTTCCCCTTCAAACGTAATTGAAGAACATAGTTTGATGTGATCTGCATCATGATAACGAAGCCACTAAATTCTTTTTTTCTTGCACTTTCACTGTTGCATACCCCCTTCTATAGAACAATTGATGCCACTAAATATCTATTATTTTTTTCATCTTTACATGCACAATGACTGTCATAAAGATGATGACGAATCTGAGCTCGAAGAAGAAGAAGCAAAAGGTAATGTAACATATGCGATGAAGAAGATCATCTTATGCTCATGAGAATACTCCATCTTCATCTCAATCTTGCCCTCCATGGATCTCTTCACCATGCTCTAATACCAAATGTGAGAAGTGGAGAATGACATGTGTGGGACTCACCTCCCATCCTATTTATAGCCCTTGCCTAGTCACCATCTAGAGTTCTCTCTAAGGTCCCTCTACTCATCTGGCCATCATGAGTAGGTATCTCATATGAACTTTGTAGCTTTTGGCCTTGCCTATCCCTCGAGCAATGAGCTTCTTGTTCTACCAGGCATGGACATCTCTAGAATATAACAATATCTTAATAAGTCCACGCACCTTCACACCCTCATGAGTCTTCACCTACTAAATCAAAGCACAAGTCACATTAAAACCCTCAAGACATTGAAATCCATATAACGTTCCATTATTCCATAAAGTATAACATGCCTTCCAATTGACAAGCAACTGACCTCAATTGATAATAGTAAAATAGACATGGATGGCTAGTCACATGTCCCATCACTGAAAAATCATAAGCATGTTGCATGTAAAAACACATGCATGGAATTGGAAAATTGGAATTTAATGTTACTCTTGATGATATGCAAAAATCAAATGATCATAATGTGGAGTTAGTGATGTTTTATGAATCCATCATCCAACACATCAACAACGAGATAGAAAGGTGATTCTACTTTGAAGCTTGAAGAATATGTGCTTGATTAAAAAGTAATTTTAATTTTTAAAAAACAAGATTGTATTGCACATAGTGATGTCTATGGTCCTATGCAGATACCTTCTTTTGGAAATTATCTTTACTTCGTGACTCCTCGATAATTTTTCTAGGCATGCATGGGTATATCCATTCAAGGCAAAGTCCGAAGTGTTCATGTGCTTCAAACACTTTTTGGTTTTGGCTAAAAATCTGTCAGCATGTAAAATGGGCACCCTCCATTCTGATCTTGGGGGGGGGGGGATATATGGCTTCTGATTTTAATGCATTTCTGGCTGAAGGTGGGATACAACACCAATGTAGAGCACCGTATACACCTCAACAGAATTGAGTTGTTGAACGAAAGAACATGTCACTCATGGAGATGGCGAGGTGTATGATCAAGAGTCAGACTTTACCACATAGTTTCTGGATTGAGTCTATCATGTGTGTAGCATATGTACTTAACAAGTGTCCCACTAAAGCACTGCAGTCTATCACTACATATGAGGCTTGCCATGATCACAAGCCATCTGTTGCACATTTGCATGTTTTTGTTGTTTGGCATATGCATTAGTGCCTGGAAAACATCGCAGAAAATTGGATGATAAAGCAGTAAAATGTATTTTTGTTGGGTACAGTTTTGAAAGTAAAGGCTATCATCTATATCATCCACAGACTAAATGCATTGTGGTTAGCCGTGATGTTGTTTTTGTGGAAGATGCTATTCAGCCATTGCCTTCATGTACTAAGGAAACATCTGTTAGCTCCAAAGATGTGTATGATACTTTGCTGCCTCTTTTTACAGGTGAATAGTCTAGTGCTGGTCCTAATGAGGCAACTTCTCAGCCTTTGCACGTCTCATGTGATGATGTAGATCATCCCATTTTTGATGCAGATTTACATGATGCACTTGTTGATGAGAGAGCTGACATTAAGGAGGCAAAAACTATGCCAAAATGGCTGGTGCAAACTTTGCGTGATAGCAAATTAGATGCACCTCCTTCATATCGTACTTGATCAGGCTCTCATTGTGCCTCTTTTGCATCAGATTTCTATGCTATGGCAGCATCTAGTCTCTGTGATGAGAATGAGCCTGTTTCATTTGATGAAGCACAAAATTCAGAAATTTGGATGGTTGCTATACAATCTGAATATGATGCTATAATGAAGAACGGTACTTGGTCTTTATGTGACTTTCCTCCTGGCAAGAAGGCGATTGGCACTAAGTGGGTTTACAAGCTGAAGCGTAAGCCTGATGGAACAATTGACAGGTATAAGGCTAAGCTTGTTGCAAAGGGTTATGCACAGGAAAGAGGCATTGATTTTGATTGTTTGAAGTAATCAAAGTTAATCATCATCTCTTTAAACTTTGCTTTGATCTCTAAAAACCTAATTATTCCATCAAGTTGAGTTTATAATATGTGTCCCGATTGCTTGAGCCAAGTAGCATGCAAATCTTCTTGTATCTCATCCCCTACCTCATTTTGTAATGCTTCAAGTGCAACTTCCTCCTCATATTCATCCCTTGCAATTGAAGGAGTTGTTGGAATGGTGAGGATCTACTCTTATGGTGGTAGTATTTGAGGGGAGTTTGGTTCCTCTAAGGCGACTGCATTAGTCATTTTACATGCTACAACCAACACTTATAGCATCCACTTCATCTTCAGTTTCTTTAGTTTGATCTATTACTTTAGTTAGAGTCTTAACTATGGGGGGGTGGAGGTAGCACCTGAAATTCCTTCAATCTATTGAAATGATCAGTTGGCATGTATATTTACGAATGACGATTGTATATTCTTGAAGAAAAACTTGCACCTATAACTCAAAAAGCCTACGAAGAGATAATCCCGTTGTTAGAGGCATTTGGGATGGCCTTGTTGTCTGATTTTGCTTTCAAAGTCTTCGATTATCCTTTCGTTCTCTAGACATGTACTTTTTCAACATATCTATCTTGTGCTTTAGACCAGGATTTCAAGTTGAAGCATGCCTGAGCGATTCTTGTATTTCATCCAGTACTTCCTCATAATTTTGTTTCACTATTGCCTCTAGCTCATTGTCCACTTCCTTGAGGTAATTAGGTTGTTATATATGTGTATGTATATATGTACATACACTTGCATACAAATCAGTGTGCAAATTCCATACACAACCGTTCATACGCACAAATCAACATACACGTGCATACAAATCCGTGTGAAAATGTACATAGAGAGCTACTCATAGGCACAAAAAATGTTTGTTTGCTTGAATTAGCATTGATTTTAGTTTGTTACGAGAATATTTCCTAATCTTATATGATCCAATATAACAAAAGATAGCATATGTTTAATTCTTATTCCAAATGAGAAACGTAGAAGAGAACATGCCATTTTGTTCTTGAATTACGTCTTAGTACGAGAGAGTTACTTGCATTTAAGATCTTAATTAATTGTATCTCTCATATTTCATTTCTATTAGAATATTGTGGATGTATTTGTTTACTTGGCATTTCATTAAGACTACTTTATCCATGTCTTAATTTAATTTCTTCGATGCACTATAAACTGGTAGCAAATCCTTTAGTAGTTGTTTTCCATATTCATTGTAAAGTACAAGTTGTCTATCTATAAACTGCTGACTTGTTTTCTAGATATCCTGAACGTTATTTCAGATATTTTGGTGGAGAACTCTACTTCGAAATTCTAAAACGTTCAAAATAAGTTAAAAGAATCACCGACGAAAGAGAATCAATCTCGGGAGAAAAATATGAGACAGCCAAGACTGCCAAATTTTCTGATTTTCTTTTGACTTTTTCATTTAAGTTTTTTAGTCAACTAGCCTGATGAACCTCGTGTACTATCGGTGAGGCATCCAATCTAATTTCGTCTTATTCATGTTAATTTTGTTTCTTTTTTTTTAAAAGGAAGTTCGGCCAAAACGCAATCTCATTTTGCTTGAATTGATTGAAAAAAAAAATTGTACAAGTGAATGAACATAGCATTGATGGACCTTGTATCCTACAAAGATTAGCCAACAGGAACACTAGAAAGGGCGATTGCCAAAAAGCACACAAGAAAGGATTGCTCGAGGGAAATTGATTTTGACATTACCTAGAAGCATTACACTAGTCTTACACCACATATATCCTGTGTTGGTGTTAAGAAAGGGTTGAGCCTTCGCCTCCACCTCAAAAACCAAAAGCCCCGACCATCGAGACATTTTTTGTTGCCTACGATCATCTATTTCTTCCATAACTAAACAAGAGAACCTCTCTCTCTCTCTCTCTCTCTCTCTCTCTCTGTATAAACACATACGCGGAAGCGCCCACATCAATATCACACCAAGAGGCCAGATTTCACGAGACTAAAAGGAGAGCCTTCTCATTCCCAAGAGGGTATTGAACATTACAATGTTTGTGGGCATTCTCTTTCATGATACGTGTAAAACACACAGATGCTCACACAAAGCCAAAGAGACGCGCATTTCATGATACCTGTAAAACACACAGATGCTCACACAAAGCCAAAGAGACGCGCAGATGAATATAACACCAAACTAAGATATTTCTCGTGATTAAAAGCAGAAAGTATCTTATAATTCTCACGTTCGCTCTCAAATCTTCTGCGCGTCGTATCGTGTGCAATACACAGACATACACAGATAACACAGACGCGGACGCACACATGCATGCGAACTGTTCATATGATTAAAAAAAAAAATGGATGAAATTATATCAGGAGCCGATGGACTGCCTCAAACATAAGTAACCAAAGAGCAATGGTGAACAGATGGCTCAGCAATGCACCACCTTCTTGAAACTTCTATGCTTGGATTTTATTACATGCGCGTAAGTGAGAAATATTCACATATTTAATTAGTTAAATGCATGCATGTGTTCTTACAAACATTGAGTCATGGTTGCACAGATTGTTGCTTGCTTTTCGTTATATACAAAATCACCATTCGTACGTCCAGAAGTAAAGAAGTCTACTACCTCTGATAGATCATCCATATGTAAAGATGATAAAGCTAGCCATGCGAGTTGCTGGTATCTTTAGAACATTGTGTCAGAAAATTTTAATGGAATTTGGCGAGATGTTTTCATCAGGTAGGATGAAGCGGATGTGGAGGTTAGCCTTGTGCCCAGACATATGTATTACCTAGAGATCTCTAGTTTCTCTTTCATCGAAAAGTGAGAAAGAAGATGTTACGTATTTTTTTCATAGTTTTTTCAAGATCTTAAAGTGCGTCATACATACTATAAAAAGTTAGAAAAAAGAAGCAAGCTCTGATTATGATGGTTTGATGACCATGTATAAATACTATAAATATGGAGCTACCAATCAAAAAACATGATTATTTGACATAGTGTAACTAGTGAATGAATAAAACATCCACTGCACAGACTATAAAGATGATCAAACTTTGAAAATCTCGAGTAATGTTAGTATCACTAAAAAATGATGCTTGTAAAGTCTGATATTAATAATTATACAATCTGGTAACATTAGAAGTTGAAAAATACATAAAGTAGAAAAGTAAGATTTATTGGAATGAAAATCATTTTCGCTCTAGATCGCAAGCTCAAAGGAACATATTGTAATCTTCTAATCTCCTTCGAGTCTATAGAAAATTAAAATAGAAAACGAAAGCACATAAACTACAAGGGTAATAATCATATATTCAGTTATTGAAGACTACCATAGAATGCTAAACTTATGTCCTTTTATTTCAACCTTTCATTCATGTAGATCATCAAATCCCATCATAAGAAAATGCAGTGCACTGTGTCTACTCAATTGCCAATCATGACTGACCAAAATCATCTAAAAATCATTGATGGGAAACTTTACTTTAATATAAAAATAAAAATACAATCACCTCATCACGACTTCTATAAATATCCATTTTTCAAGTTTAAACATCCGTATTCATAGTAGAAACTACTAGAAAAAGAAGTACAATGTTCCAAATAATGATACCAAGTTTTAGAAGGTATTTATCGTTTTTTCTCAATAGTTTTACGGAATCCACATTTCTCACTTAAACTCTTTAACTCTTCCTATGTGACTTCTTTACGAAGGACGGTTATGGAAGTCCCCATAAGCCAAAAATGATGAAACACGTTTACAAAAAAAGTTATAGGAACACACACAAAAAAAACATATGGGCGGTTAGTATGGAGTTATACATAAGGCTAGTATGGAGTTATACATAAGGTTTCTATTTCCACTTGAAAATAACATAGCAATCTACTTCAGAAAGTCGTGAACCTTCAAGATTAGTTTTTGTAGAGGGTAAAATACATGGACATATGTAGAATAGATCTCTCTTATCAAGACATACTTGTGCAGAGTAAAAAGAAAAAAAAAAGAGGAACTTCGTCCGGGCTTAATCTCCCTTGCTTGAATTAAATTAAATAAAATGATATAGTGAAGGGGCAAAGTGTTGGTGGGATGCCCCCTATCCCACGAAGTAGGGGTAACAACTGAAACAACTTGAAACAACTTGAAACTAGTGAGATCACTAGATATTAGAGAAGACTACATGGTTGCTTAATGAAATTTTCATCACCCTCATGGGCGGCCCATTTACTTTTGGTCTTGTTGTTTCTTAGTATGAAAATCCTATGGTGTTTGAATGGAGGGAAATTTTACAACGATAATCTTTTGCAAAGAAGGGCCACTAAATTTCTCAATCAACCACTCTTTAGAAGTGCTTTGGAATTCGACTGCACATCTTTCTTTTGAAATCCTCAAGAGCACTTCCCCCCAGATGGCGTTCCACAAAGAAGTAGAGAAGCCAATCACTTGACCCAATAAAGCTTGCTTCTAGCTAATTTGAATGTGTAAGTTTAAACATACTAATCTGACAGTCTTCTCACCCTTAGTGATAAGAATATTTCCCTACCCGTATGATTGAGTATAAGAAAAGAAATCATATTTCTAATACGTCTTCTTTAAGAGGAACGTAGAAGAGAAAATGCAGTTTTTCTCATTATTTATGGATTAGTATGAGATAGGTACTTGCATTCAAGAGTTTGAGTAACTGCATCTCTCATATTTCATTTATATATAAATATTGTGCATGTATTTGGTTACTTCGCATTTCATTAAGACTTTTCTATCCATAAAAGCTCTCAATTTTATTTATTTCATGCACCAGAAATTGCTAGCAAACCCTTTACAAGTTGTTCTCCATATTCTTTGTGAAGTACAAGTTGTGTTTGTTGGAGTTCTTGGTTGAAAGGTCTATGTGAATACTCAAGTGAGTTACAAACCTCTCAAATCTATTTCGAATCGGTGGAGCATTGTCTCTAGCATTGTCGTTATCCAGCCCCAAATCCGTACATAGTTATGCAAAAGAAAGTAGATCTATAATGAGGAGTAACTTAGATTTTTGCCTTCCATTTCTCGTAAAACTGCTGACTTTTTTTCCCCACATTTTGAAAGTCATTCCAGATATTTTGGACGTTTTTTCAGATATTTTGGTGGAGAACGCTAATTCGAAATTGTAAAACGTTTAAAATAAATTACAAGAAGGAAAAACGAAAGAGAATCAGATATAAGGAGAAAAATATGAGAAAACGAAGGTTGCCAAATTTTCTGATTTTCTTTTGACTTCTTCATTTCAACTTTTCTAGTGAACCAGCCAGCCTGATGAACCTCGCGTAATATCGGTGAGGAATCCAATCTAATTTTATATTCTTCGTCTGAAATTTATAAGAATTTCTAGCATTTATGGTAGAGTCTCGATTGAGGGGGGCGCTTGTGCTACAACAAGAAATCAATCTTTGTTCCAAACGATCATCTACTTCTTCCATATCTAAAGTAGAAAGCCTCTCTCTCTCTCTCTCTCTATATATATATATATATATAATATTAATATTAATATATATATATATATATATATATATATATATATATATATATACACTCGGAAGGGCCACATCAAATGTTACACAGAGAACCCACATTTTACGAGATTAAAAGGAGAGCCTTCTGATTCCCGAGAGAGAACATTACACAATGTTTGTGGGCGATTCTCTTTCATGATACCGTGTACAACACAGACATGCCCGCATACACTTGCACGCTCACACAAACACACAGAGACGCACAGATGAATATAACACCAAACTACCATATTTCTCGTGATTAAAAGGAGAAAGTCGTATGATTCTCACGTTCGGTCTCAAATGTTTTGCGCGTTGTAAAGCGAGCAATACACAGACATACATAGATAACACAGACGCGCAAATGTTAATATGATTTGAAAAGAAAGGTGAACTTATATCACGAGCATATGTGAACAGATGGCTCAGCATGTACAATATGCGCCACCTTCTTGAAAGTTCTATGTTGGGGTTTTATTACGTGCACGTCACTGAAAAATACACACATATTTAGTCAGTTAAGTACATGCACGTTTTGCGACAAACATTGAGACATGCTTGCAAAGATTATTGCTTGCTTTCTTTACTTGCGTTTAAGAGCACTTTCTATCTTCAAAATCCGTATATACAAAATCACCATGCGTACGTGTATAAGTAAAGAAGTCAACTACCTCTTATAGAACATCCATCTTTAAAAGTATTTTGGTTAGATGTTTTCATCAGGTAGGAAGAGGCGCACGTGGAGGTTACCACTCTGCCTAGACATATCCATTACCTAAAGATTTCTAGTTTGTCTCTCTTTGAAAAGTTATAGTTCTTCAAGATTTTAATATTAAAATACATACTATAAAAAGTTAGAAAAATAAAGCACGCCCTAATTATGATGGTTTGATGACCATATAAAAAACATTATAAATATGGATCTACCAAAAAGAAGCATGATAATTTAGATCTATATTGAAACACGAATCTACAAACATAGTGTAATTAGTGAATGAATAAACAACCACCTCCATAGACTATAATGATGATAGAACTTTGAAAATGTAGAGTAATGATACCATCGTTAAAAAATGATGTTTGCATAGTTTCAACATTATTATTCATATTAATATGTATACAATTTCCTTGAAGTTAAAAATATTATAAAGTAGAAGAAGAATATTTATTCGAATGAGAATCCTTTTCGCCCTAGATCCCAAGCTCAAAGAAATATATTTTCATCTTCCAATCTCCTTCTAGTCTACGGAAAATGAAGACAAAAAATCAAAGCACATAAAATACAAGAATAATAATCTTATATTCACTTAATGAAGACTACCATCTAATGATTATGCTATATCCTTTTATTTCAACCTCCCATTATAATTGACCAAAAAGCATCTTAAAATCATTTATGGAAAACTTTACTTTAATATCAATATAAAATAGAATTTCCTCATGATGACCTCTCATTTTTTCAAGTTTACACATCCATAGTCATAGTAGAAAGTAATATACAAAGAAGTACAATGTTGGAAATACAAAATCCTATAACTATTACACCAATCTTTAAAGTGTATTTATCATTTTTTTTCTTCATAGTTTTATAATCCAAATTTTCTCACTATAAACTATCTTAGTCTTCATATGGGACGTATTTACGAGTTTGGAACTTTTGAGTGGGATGCACAATACAATCTTGTTTTTTAAAAATTAAAATTACTTCTTAATCAAGCACATATTCTTCAAGCTTCAAAGTAGAATCACCTTTCTATCTTGTTGTTGATGTGTTGGATGATGGATTCATAAAACATCACTAACTCCACATCATGATCATTTGATTTCTGCATATCATCAAGAGTAACATTAAATTCCAATTTTCCAATTCCATGCATGTGTTTTTACATGCAACATGCTTATGATTTTTCAGTTATGAGACATGTGACTAGCCATCCATGTCTATTTTACTATTATCAATTGAGGTCAGTTGCTTGTCAATTGGAAGGCATGTTATACTTTATGGAATAATGGAACGTTATATGGATTTCAATGTCTTGAGGGTTTTAATGTGACTTTTGCTTTGGTTTAATAGGTGAAGACTCATGAGGGTGTGAAGGTGCGTGGACTTATTAAGATATTGTTATATTCTAGAGATGTCCATGCCTGGTGGAACGAGAAGCTCATTGCTCGAGGGATAGGCAAGGCCAAAAGCTACAAAGTTCATATGAAATACCTACTCATGATGGCCAGATGAGTAGAGGGACCTTAGAGAGAACTCTAGATGGTGACTAGGCAAGGGCTATAAATAGGATGGGAGGTGAGTCCCACGCATGTCATATCCACTTCTCACATTTGGTATTAGAGCATGGTGAAGAGATCCATGGAAGGCAAGATTGAGATGAAGATGGAGTATTCTCATGAGCATAAGATGATCTTCTTCATCGCATATGCTACATTACCTTTTGCTTCTTCTTCTTCGAGCTCAGATTCATCATCATCTTTATGACAATTATTGTGCATGTAAAGATGAAAAAAATAATAGATATTTAGTGGCATCGACTGTTCTATAGAAGGGGGTACACAACAGTGAAAGTGCAAGAAAAAAAGAATTTAGTGGCTTTGTTATCATGATGCAGATCACATCAAACTCTGTTCTTCAATTATGTTTGAAGGGGCAGCATCGTGTTGAACAAGGGAATTGAACTTGTCACCTGCCACTCCGTAAGTGCATGCCCTAACCACAAAGCCACATAAGCTTATTGAACTCACGTTTGTATTAAGAAAAGTCCATTATTACAATGAGGAGAAATTCATTTCTTAAGGTAGAAATTACGAACTCTTAGTAACATTATACAAATCATATATATATTATATAACACTCTACCACACATGATGAAGAAACAGAGGAAATGAAATAAAGAGAAGAGAGATTAGCGAGAGAGAGAGAGAGAGAGAGAGAGAGAGAGAGAGAGAGAGAGAGAGAGAGAGAGAGAGAGAGAGAGAGAGAGAGAGAGAGAGAGAGAGAGAGAGAGAGAGAGAGAGAGAGAGAGAGAGAGAGAGAGAGAGAGAGAGAGAGAGAGAGAGAGAGAGAGAGAGAGAGAGAGAGAGAGAGAGAGAGAGAGAGAGAGAGAGAGAGAGAGAGAGAGAGAGAGAGAGAGAGAGAGAGAGAGAGAGAGAGAGAGAGAGAGAGAGAGAGAAGAAGGATAAAGAGAGAAGGGGGAGAGGGGTGAGAGAGACAGAGAGAGAAGGAAAAAGGGAAAGAAAAAGGAAAAGTAGACTCGGAGGGCTTTCCAATGAGTTGTTGCAACCTATGATTGGATAATTAAAAATACCTATAGAGAGTCTTTAATTCTTTGCATACTTCTTCAAAGAGGTATGCTGCCCACTCATCTAGCTCCATTGTTTTGGCCATAACTTCATCCTATGATATCCAAATCAAGAAACTCAAATTTGTATAGATTCTACACTTCAAGCACCTTTGTTTGACTAGTTATGTGCCATATTGTAACCATTGCAAGCCATCTCTACACAAGCTTTTAGATGGTTGTTGATTAGCGAGAAACTCTTTTTGAATTACTCGAGTGTCCAATTATGATAATTAGGAGTTCCTAATCATATTTTTAACCATTTTGCATAGAAATGAATTGATTTTTATATCTTTGCATCATATTTTTGCTCTAAACTATATTCATTTGAATACTTTTTGCATCAAAGTTTATAATTTTGCATTGTGTTCTCTTCCAATGTTATGGGACTAACATGGGAATGTGCATGAAAGTTAGTTTGATATTAATTCATCTATGCACACAAAGTTACATAAAAGCATGCATAGGTTGCATTGTGTGTTTCAAGATCTTTGTGCAGGTAGTTGAGCAAGAAAGACCTTGTTATGAGGGCGTGTAGTGCCCAACAACACATATTGGAAAAGTTTTTTATTTGCAGCTTGTTGGAGCTAAGAGAGTCGTTTCTTTACCACTTCAGTGATGTCTATCATTGTATCATCGTTATTATTTTTTAAGGCTTCATTTTCTTGGGGAAGTGTTACCGAAATTTTCGTAGCCATATGGCATTATATCCCATGTGAGAACTAGAGTGATGTTGCGCTGTAAAAGAGAGAAAGTCTTATGTGTGTAACATAACTAAAAGCATATAAAGCATGGATACATAGATGATAGGAGTTTTAGAAATGTGAAGTTCATGATGCATTTTCTACCTATAGAAGATCATTTTTATGTATCACCATGATGAGTTAGGGTGAGCATAAAGAATCTAATAGAAGTACCATGAATAGGCAAATTTTGCCTTTAGAAAGTAAATGAAAAATGTATATCTCTCAACAACAATTCAGATGTGTTTTTGTCTAGTAACTCATGAGAACATGAATTTTTCTTCATGGGAGTCTATGTACTTTATATAGAATTTATCCCTAGTCAGCATGAGTATTTAATGCTTGTATGTGATTGCTTGTGATGAGGTTAATGAATGTGAATTTAATTGGTTTTCCTTCATCTAAAATCTCATTATATGCATGGATATGTCTACATATCATAATTCATCCAAGAGAATGAATGAGTATGTCTAATCATAAGGATTAACATGCCTCGTCATTTTTTAGATTAAAAAAAATAATTGAGCAAATAGTTAGTGAGCTAGCAGCCTCATACAGATTTAGATGCTGCTCTTTGAGGGAATGCCCAAGTTTATTGAAATTCGGAGGGAAAGGGGCCCATGAGCTTTAAGATGACTAAGTTTCAAGTAATTTGGATACTTTTACAAAAGTCAAATGACCTCTGCACTAGAAGTGCTACTAATAGAGATAGAGACCTGAAACAAGTGACATAGGCCTGTTACAAAGGACATTTCTATTGGAAGTGGTAGTGGGCCACAATAACAATGTATCACACATTTATATGATCTTCCAATAGTTGAAACTTAATGTACACACCTTAAGACTCAAAAATAGATGACTGAGAGACAAAGAGAATAGATGAGATTTCAAGTATAACGGTAAGCTATGAGGCTCATCTACACTATCTATATTCCTATGTTAAATTACAATGAGTATGATACAAACTAATAATATTTATATCTAGCCAGAAATGGGACTAGATACAAGAGATTGTGTGCCTAAGAGGTATGAAGAGTGTGTGTGTGTGAAACTATGGAGAATAAGAATATTTTAGAACTGTTGTATAGCAAACCCAAATTTTGATCAACCTAAATAAGAAACGAGTGACCTAGCAAGTAAGAACCAAAATAGACTTGCTACTCATATTAAATCAATAATGGATATTGATGGTAAGGTAACAAAATCACCTCTAGATAATCACCAAGATATAGACTACAACTCCTCCAAGAGTGTGAGAACTCCTCCTCCAAAATAGCCTCCTAGTGATCGCCTTCTCAAGAGTGTGTGATCACTTCCTCTTCAAGAAGACCTTCTCCTTGTGTTGAGAACTTAAGCTCCTTCAGATGATCCTTGAGTGATGATTTAGAAGTGACCTTGGCTATTCTTTTATAGCCTTGTAGCTCTCATGAAAAGCTTCCTCCAAAAACACACATCAAAAAATCTTTTACAATAAAAGCTTTTGCTAAAAAACGTTTACAAAAAGCACACTTGAAAAGAAAAAGTGGTTAGGAAAAGTATCACAAATTGAATTTTCTAAAATCTATCTCCACTGTTGGACACGGGGATTGAACCCGCATGGGTGTGAAGAAAGCATAGTGTTCAAGCAATGTCGCCACATGCCTTTTGATTGTAGACATATCAAAACATAGTCATCATATCCTGAAAACATTTGAGTTTTTGGACCATTATTGGACATTGATTCCAAGAATCCCCCCTTCAATTATGATTTAAGGTTTAATAATCTGAAAAACTTTCCATGTCTACAAATATCTCTTAACTGATGTCCACTCAATCTTTAGCTGACTATGTATGAATCTATATACTCGAGAAACAACAAACTAAGTGTTCGGCCATGTATTACATAGATATATCAAGCAACCTACTGCATGATTATATAATGTGGCATCAAATGGTTCTAGATCTACTTCTAACGGTAGTAACACATTGACATCCATAGGTCTCTACATAGGCTTGGAATGTGTCATCTCAAACGTTTCCAAAAATTTACCAATGTATTTCTGTTGTGTCATGTAGATACACTCATCTCTATACTTGAACTCAATCCTAGGACTTATGATAATCATATCGCTTTGTAGTGCATCTTGAACACTAGCTGATTCATTCTTAACTGAAGTAAGTGCTAAAATTTTATGATCCTTAAAATGCTCTACATAATTTACCTGGTCTCCTTGTTGTCTCCTTGTCTGACTTCTGGTTCTTCCAATGTATTCTTTTATACCAATGTCCTTCCACATTTGATATAACCACTTTGGTGTATTCTTGAAAAGTGGTGGAATCTCTTTTGGCTCTTTAGTATCTCTTTCTTCTAGAACTTTGGAACCTTTTCTGACTTCATAAGTCAAAATATCAAGAGGTACTGATGATGCACTAGGTACCAATGTAGGTATTGAAATTCTCTCTTCACCTTTTTCTCTTAGGGCTTGAGAAGGTTCATCACCCCCCTTGTATGGTTGAATGTAACCATCCAAATTCCTTCTGAAAATTGCATAATCATCACTTATACTTTATCAAATGTGGAATCTCTTCCTTCTTATCATAAATTTCACTTTCTGCAATATATGCATTGCGTGAGAGTAGGATATCACCTATATATGGAACATAGAATCTATATCCTTTGCTTTCAATTGCATAACCAATAAAGACCACTTTATTCACATCAAGCGTACCATGATCTTTCTTCTCAATGTGAACATAAGTTGGGGAACCAAAAACTTTGAAGAAAATCACATTGGGTTTCTTCCCATAATAGGCTTCATAAGGTGTTATGACCTATACAAAGGTAGATATCATGCCTCTTCTTATCACACATATCCAAACAAAGGGTTAAAGGAGGAAGTTTAGTATTTACACAATGGGGGATCAACATGCACAAATAAAGAAGCTTGATAATAACAACTATCAAGCATAGAATCGCAGCATACCTACAAGGTAGAGGCTTGTATGGTTTGATTGATGGAACTGATATCAAACCTATATTATCAGAGGATCCAAATCAGCAACAACTGAGGGAGTTTAGACTTTGGAATGAAAGAGACAAAAGAGTTATATTCATTTTATCACAAAATATTCAAGATTCTTTTTTTATGGTAGGACACATACAAGATCTAGACACAAGTAGAGATGTTTGGCTTGCATTGGAAAGGTTGTATGCTACAGGTACAAGAGCAAGAAACATTGAGCTAAAAAATGAGTTGAATAACATAAAGAAAGATACAAGGATATCGGTCAATGATTACTTGTTGAAGGTTAAAGAGATTGAAGGTCAACTAGGATCAATTCAAGCTCATGTGGAGGACGACGAATTGGTTGCACATACTCTCAATGGAATCAAGGATGATGAGAGATGCAAACCATTCATTACTTCAGTTTATGTTAGAGGAGAATTACCTGACTTTGATTAGCTTGTGGCCCTTATGGTCATGGAGGAGATGAATCTAAATGGCTCTACTTCAAATAAAAAAGGATCTCAAGGACAAGCTCTTTATGTAGGATCATCAATAGGTGGAAACAGAGGAAGAAGAGGTTCAAATAGAGGTCGAGGAAGAAGGAGTGATGATCAAGGGACTTCAAGTGGCTTCTTCAGCATAAGATGAAGAGGAAGATCAAGCGCTAAAGGTACTAGAGGCTACTACAAACTATAATCAAAGACAATTGCTATATATGTGGAAGGTATGGACACTATGCCAAAGATTGCTATTAAAATGAAAATAATCAAGGTGGTAATCGAAGAGGAGGCTATTCAAGAAGAGGTAAACAACAAGTAAATTAAGCAGTTGAAGGTAAAAGTGATGATTATGATTCTCTTCTTATGATGAATGTAGAAACTAACATGAATTGCAATAGTGATGTATGGTATGTAGATAGTTGTTGCTCTAACCGTATGTCACATGATGCTTCATGGTTTTCAAATATGCATAATCCTTCATGTAAAGGTCATGTTGAAACAGGAGATGATACAACACATAAGATTAGGCAGGTTCGAGATGTTGTTATGCAGGATAAGAGCAAGACAAATTGCTTAAAGGATGTACTTTATGTACCAACAATTACTAAGGATTTGATAGCAGTTGGTCAAATGGTAGAAAAAGGTTTGCAAATAAGATTTAATCATGCAGATTGCTTCATTGAGGATCCAAAGCAAAGGAGGTTTATTGCTAGAGGTAAAAAACAAGGTAGATTGTTTACATTCAAGGTAAACCCAAATCATACAAACTATTTCTCTTATGGTATGCATAGGATAGCAGAGCTTGATCTATGGCACAAAAGGATTGGACTATGAGGAAACATTTAGTCCAGTAGCAAACATGGCAACGATGAGAACTTTGTTGGTTTTAGGTGCAAGTAGAAGATGGAATATATATCAACTCAATATAAAGAATGCCTTTCTTAATGGTGAGTTAAGTGAAGAAGTGTATATGTCACAACTAGATGGTTATATGGATGCAAAATGTCCTAATCATGTATGCAGGTTAAAGAAGGTATTGTATGGTCTTAAACAGGCACCAAGGGCATGGAATGCAAGGTTGGTAAAGTATCTTATGCCGTAAGGATACACAGCGAGTCATGCTGATCCTTCACTTTATGTAAAACATGTAGATGACATGTGTGTCTATGTATGCATTTATGTGGATGGCTTGTTGATTACAAGGAATGATGCAAAAGCAATTGAAGAGATAAAAGGTAATTTGGCAAAGGAATTTAAAATTTCAGATCTTGGTTTGCTTAGATACTTTCTTGGGATTGAAATTGTGTATGCCGATGAAGGTATGTGGTTGATACAGAGAACATATATATGTGATATGCTGAAAAGGTTTGGTATGCAGGAATGTAAATTTGTTTCTACTCCAATGGAACGTAATGTAAAGTTGAGTGCAAAGGAAGGTGATGAGTTGCACGATATGAATGCATATAGATCCATGGTAGGATTTTTTATTTATGCAACAAAAACTAGACCTGATATATGCTATGCAGTGGGAGTATTGTCAGTTTATGCATGAACCTAGAGTACGTCATATGCATGGAGCAAAAAGAGTGCTTACTGGCTGGTTCACTAGAAAAGTTGAAATGAAGAAGTCAAAAGAAAATCAGAAAATTTGGCAACCTTCGTTTTCTCATATTTTTCTCCTTATATCTGATTCTCTTTCGTTTTTCCTTCTTGTAATTTATTTTAAACGTTTTACAATTTCGAATTAGCGTTCTCCACCAAAATATCTGAAAAAACGTCCAAAATATCTGGAATGACTTTCAAAATGTGGGGAAAAAAAGTCAGCAGTTTTACGAGAAATGGAAGGCAAAAATCTAAGTTACTCCTCATTATAGATCTACTTTCTTTTGCATAACTATGTACGGATTTGGGGCTGGATAACGACAATGCTAGAGACAATGCTCCACCGATTCGAAATAGATTTGAGAGGTTTGTAACTCACTTGAGTATTCACATAGACCTTTCAACCAAGAACTCCAACAAACACAACTTGTACTTCACAAAGAATATGGAGAACAACTTGTAAAGGGTTTGCTAGCAATTTCTGGTGCATGAAATAAATAAAATTGAGAGCTTTTATGGATAGAAAAGTCTTAATGAAATGCGAAGTAACCAAATACATGCACAATATTTATATATAAATGAAATATGAGAGATGCAGTTACTCAAACTCTTGAATGCAAGTACCTATCTCATACTAATCCATAAATAATGAGAAAAACTGCATTTTCTCTTCTACGTTCCTCTTAAAGAAGACGTATTAGAAATATGATTTCTTTTCTTATACTCAATCATACGGGTAGGGAAATATTCTTATCACTAAGGGTGAGAAGACTGTCAGATTAGTATGTTTAAACTTACACATTCAAATTAGCTAGAAGCAAGCTTTATTGGGTCAAGTGATTGGCTTCTCTACTTCTTTGTGGAACGCCATCTGGGGGGAAGTGCTCTTGAGGATTTCAAAAGAAAGATGTGCAGTCGAATTCCAAAGCACTTCTAAAGAGTGGTTGATTGAGAAATTTAGTGGCCCTTCTTTGCAAAAGATTATCGTTGTAAAATTTCCCTCCATTCAAACACCATAGGATTTTCATACTAAGAAACAACAAGACCAAAAGTAAATGGGCCGCCCATGAGGGTGATGAAAATTTCATTAAGCAACCATGTAGTCTTCTCTAATATCTAGTGATCTCACTAGTTTCAAGTTGTTTCAAGTTGTTTCAGTTGTTACCCCTACTTCGTGGGATAGGGGGCATCCCACCAACACTTTGCCCCTTCACTATATCATTTTATTTAATTTAATTCAAGCAAGGGAGATTAAGCCCGGACGAAGTTCCTCTTTTTTTTTTCTTTTTACTCTGCACAAGTATGTCTTGATAAGAGAGATCTATTCTACATATGTCCATGTATTTTACCCTCTACAAAAACTAATCTTGAAGGTTCACGACTTTCTGAAGTAGATTGCTATGTTATTTTCAAGTGGAAATAGAAACCTTATGTATAACTCCATACTAGCCTTATGTATAACTCCATACTAACCGCCCATATGTTTTTTTTGTGTGTGTTCCTATAACTTTTTTTGTAAACGTGTTTCATCATTTTTGGCTTATGGGGACTTCCATAACCGTCCTTCGTAAAGAAGTCACATAGGAAGAGTTAAAGAGTTTAAGTGAGAAATGTGGATTCCGTAAAACTATTGAGAAAAAACGATAAATACCTTCTAAAACTTGGTATCATTATTTGGAACATTGTACTTCTTTTTCTAGTAGTTTCTACTATGAATACGGATGTTTAAACTTGAAAAATGGATATTTATAGAAGTCGTGATGAGGTGATTGTATTTTTATTTTTATATTAAAGTAAAGTTTCCCATCAATGATTTTTAGATGATTTTGGTCAGTCATGATTGGCAATTGAGTAGACACAGTGCACTGCATTTTCTTATGATGGGATTTGATGATCTACATGAATGAAAGGTTGAAATAAAAGGACATAAGTTTAGCATTCTATGGTAGTCTTCAATAACTGAATATATGATTATTACCCTTGTAGTTTATGTGCTTTCGTTTTCTATTTTAATTTTCTATAGACTCGAAGGAGATTAGAAGATTACAATATGTTCCTTTGAGCTTGCGATCTAGAGCGAAAATGATTTTCATTCCAATAAATCTTACTTTTCTACTTTATGTATTTTTCAACTTCTAATGTTACCAGATTGTATAATTATTAATATCAGACTTTACAAGCATCATTTTTTAGTGATACTAACATTACTCGAGATTTTCAAAGTTTGATCATCTTTATAGTCTGTGCAGTGGATGTTTTATTCATTCACTAGTTACACTATGTCAAATAATCATGTTTTTTGATTGGTAGCTCCATATTTATAGTATTTATACATGGTCATCAAACCATCATAATCAGAGCTTGCTTCTTTTTTCTAACTTTTTATAGTATGTATGACGCACTTTAAGATCTTGAAAAAACTATGAAAAAAATACGTAACATCTTCTTTCTCACTTTTCGATGAAAGAGAAACTAGAGATCTCTAGGTAATACATATGTCTGGGCACAAGGCTAACCTCCACATCCGCTTCATCCTACCTGATGAAAACATCTCGCCAAATTCCATTAAAATTTTCTGACACAATGTTCTAAAGATACCAGCAACTCGCATGGCTAGCTTTATCATCTTTACATATGGATGATCTATCAGAGGTAGTAGACTTCTTTACTTCTGGACGTACGAATGGTGATTTTGTATATAACGAAAAGCAAGCAACAATCTGTGCAACCATGACTCAATGTTTGTAAGAACACATGCATGCATTTAACTAATTAAATATGTGAATATTTCTCACTTACGCGCATGTAATAAAATCCAAGCATAGAAGTTTCAAGAAGGTGGTGCATTGCTGAGCCATCTGTTCACCATTGCTCTTTGGTTACTTATGTTTGAGGCAGTCCATCGGCTCCTGATATAATTTCATCCATTTTTTTTTTTAATCATATGAACAGTTCGCATGCATGTGTGCGTCCGCGTCTGTGTTATCTGTGTATGTCTGTGTATTGCACACGATACGACGCGCAGAAGATTTGAGAGCGAACGTGAGAATTATAAGATACTTTCTGCTTTTAATCACGAGAAATATCTTAGTTTGGTGTTATATTCATCTGCGCGTCTCTTTGGCTTTGTGTGAGCATCTGTGTGTTTTACAGGTATCATGAAATGCGCGTCTCTTTGGCTTTGTGTGAGCATCTGTGTGTTTTACACGTATCATGAAAGAGAATGCCCACAAACATTGTAATGTTCAATACCCTCTTGGGAATGAGAAGGCTCTCCTTTTAGTCTCGTGAAATCTGGCCTCTTGGTGTGATATTGATGTGGGCGCTTCCGCGTATGTGTTTATACAGAGAGAGAGAGAGAGAGAGAGAGAGAGAGAGGTTCTCTTGTTTAGTTATGGAAGAAATAGATGATCGTAGGCAACAAAAAATGTCTCGATGGTCGGGGCTTTTGGTTTTTGAGGTGGAGGCGAAGGCTCAACCCTTTCTTAACACCAACACAGGATATATGTGGTGTAAGACTAGTGTAATGCTTCTAGGTAATGTCAAAATCAATTTCCCTCGAGCAATCCTTTCTTGTGTGCTTTTTGGCAATCGCCCTTTCTAGTGTTCCTGTTGGCTAATCTTTGTAGGATACAAGGTCCATCAATGCTATGTTCATTCACTTGTACAATTTTTTTTTTCAATCAATTCAAGCAAAATGAGATTGCGTTTTGGCCGAACTTCCTTTTAAAAAAAAAGAAACAAAATTAACATGAATAAGACGAAATTAGATTGGATGCCTCACCGATAGTACACGAGGTTCATCAGGCTAGTTGACTAAAAAACTTAAATGAAAAAGTCAAAAGAAAATCAGAAAATTTGGCAATCTTGGCTGTCTCATATTTTTCTCCCGAGATTGATTCTCTTTCGTCGGTGATTCTTTTAACTTATTTTGAACGTTTTAGAATTTCGAAGTAGAGTTCTCCACCAAAATATCTGAAATAACGTTCAGGATATCTAGAAAACAAGTCAGCAGTTTATAGATAGACAACTTGTACTTTACAATGAATATGGAAAACAACTACTAAAGGATTTGCTACCAGTTTATAGTGCATCGAAGAAATTAAATTAAGACATGGATAAAGTAGTCTTAATGAAATGCCAAGTAAACAAATACATCCACAATATTCTAATAGAAATGAAATATGAGAGATACAATTAATTAAGATCTTAAATGCAAGTAACTCTCTCGTACTAAGACGTAATTCAAGAACAAAATGGCATGTTCTCTTCTACGTTTCTCATTTGGAATAAGAATTAAACATATGCTATCTTTTGTTATATTGGATCATATAAGATTAGGAAATATTCTCGTAACAAACTAAAATCAATGCTAATTCAAGCAAACAAACATTTTTTGTGCCTATGAGTAGCTCTCTATGTACATTTTCACACGGATTTGTATGCACGTGTATGTTGATTTGTGCGTATGAACGGTTGTGTATGGAATTTGCACACTGATTTGTATGCAAGTGTATGTACATATATACATACACATATATAACAACCTAATTACCTCAAGGAAGTGGACAATGAGCTAGAGGCAATAGTGAAACAAAATTATGAGGAAGTACTGGATGAAATACAAGAATCGCTCAGGCATGCTTCAACTTGAAATCCTGGTCTAAAGCACAAGATAGATATGTTGAAAAAGTACATGTCTAGAGAACGAAAGGATAATCGAAGACTTTGAAAGCAAAATCAGACAACAAGGCCATCCCAAATGCCTCTAACAACGGGATTATCTCTTCGTAGGCTTTTTGAGTTATAGGTGCAAGTTTTTCTTCAAGAATATACAATCGTCATTCGTAAATATACATGCCAACTGATCATTTCAATAGATTGAAGGAATTTCAGGTGCTACCTCCACCCCCCCATAGTTAAGACTCTAACTAAAGTAATAGATCAAACTAAAGAAACTGAAGATGAAGTGGATGCTATAAGTGTTGGTTGTAGCATGTAAAATGACTAATGCAGTCGCCTTAGAGGAACCAAACTCCCCTCAAATACTACCACCATAAGAGTAGATCCTCACCATTCCAACAACTCCTTCAATTGCAAGGGATGAATATGAGGAGGAAGTTGCACTTGAAGCATTACAAAATGAGGTAGGGGATGAGATACAAGAAGATTTGCATGCTACTTGGCTCAAGCAATCGGGACACATATTATAAACTCAACTTGATGGAATAATTAGGTTTTTAGAGATCAAAGCAAAGTTTAAAGAGATGATGATTAACTTTGATTACTTCAAACAATCAAAATCAATGCCTCTTTCCTGTGCATAACCCTTTGCAACAAGCTTAGCCTTATACCTGTCAATTGTTCCATCAGGCTTACGCTTCAGCTTGTAAACCCACTTAGTGCCAATCGCCTTCTTGCCAGGAGGAAAGTCACATAAAGACCAAGTACCGTTCTTCATTATAGCATCATATTCAGATTGTATAGCAACCATCCAAATTTCTGAATTTTGTGCTTCATCAAATGAAACAGGCTCATTCTCATCACAGAGACTAGATGCTGCCATAGCATAGAAATCTGATGCAAAAGAGGCACAATGAGAGCCTGATCAAGTACGATATGAAGGAGGTGCATCTAATTTGCTATCACGCAAAGTTTGCACCAGCCATTTTGGCATAGTTTTTGCCTCCTTAATGTCAGCTCTCTCATCAACAAGTGCATCATGTAAATCTGCATAAAAAATGGGATGATCTACATCATCACATGAGACGTGCAAAGGCTGAGAAGTTGCCTCATTAGGACCAGCACTAGACTATTCACCTGTAAAAAGAGGCAGCAAAGTATCATACACATCTTTGGAGCTAACAGATGTTTCCTTAGTACATGAAGGCAATGGCTGAATAGCATCTTCCACAAAAACAACATCACGGCTAACCACAATGCATTTAGTCTGTGGATGATATAGATGATAGCCTTTACTTTCAAAACTGTACCCAACAAAAATACATTTTACTGCTTTATCATCCAATTTTCTGCGATGTTTTCCAGGCACTAATGCATATGCCAAACAACAAAAACATGCAAATGTGCAACAGATGGCTTGTGATCATGGCAAGCCTCATATGTAGTGATAGACTGCAGTGCTTTAGTGGGACACCTGTTAAGTACATATGCTACACACATGATAGACTCAATCCAGAAACTATGTGGTAAAGTCTGACTCTTGATCATACACCTCGCCATCTCCATGAGTGACATGTTCTTTCGTTCAACAACTCAATTCTGTTGAGGTGTATACGGTGCTCTACATTGGTGTTGTATCCCACCTTCAGCCAGAAATGCATTAAAATCAGAAGCCATATATCCCCCCCCCCCCCAAGATCAGAATGGAGGGTGCCCATTTTACATGCTGACAGATTTTTAGCCAAAACCAAAAAGTGTTTGAAGCACATGAACACTTCGGACTTTGCCTTGAATGGATATACCCATGCATGCCTAGAAAAATTATCGAGGAGTCACGAAGTAAAGATAATTTCCAAAAGAAGGTATCTGCATAGGACCATAGACATCACTATGTGCAATACAATCTTGTTTTTTAAAAATTAAAATTACTTTTTAATCAAGCACATATTCTTCAAGCTTCAAAGTAGAATCACCTTTCTATCTCGTTGTTGATGTGTTGGATGATGGATTCATAAAACATCACTAACTCCACATTATGATCATTTGATTTTTGCATATCATCAAGAGTAACATTAAATTCCAATTTTCCAATTCCATGCATGTGTTTTTACATGCAACATGCTTATGATTTTTCAGTGATGGGACATGTGACTAGCCATCCATGTCTATTTTACTATTATCAATTGAGGTCAGTTGCTTGTCAATTGGAAGGCATGTTATACTTTATGGAATAATGGAACGTTATATGGATTTCAATGTCTTGAGGGTTTTAATGTGACTTGTGCTTTGATTTAGTAGGTGAAGACTCATGAGGGTGTGAAGGTGCGTGGACTTATTAAGATATTGTTATATTCTAGAGATGTCCATGCCTGGTAGAACAAGAAGCTCATTGCTCGAGGGATAGGCAAGGCCAAAAGCTACAAAGTTCATATGAGATACCTACTCATGATGGCCAGATGAGTAGAGGGACCTTAGAGAGAACTCTAGATGGTGACTAGGCAAGGGCTATAAATAGGATGGGAGGTGAGTCCCACACATGTCATTCTCCACTTCTCACATTTGGTATTAGAGCATGGTGAAGAGATCCATGGAGGGCAAGATTGAGATGAAGATGGAGTATTCTCATGAGCATAAGATGATCTTCTTCATCGCATATGTTACATTACCTTTTGCTTCTTCTTCTTCGAGCTCAGATTCGTCATCATCTTTATGACAGTCATTGTGCATGTAAAGATGAAAAAAATAATAGATATTTAGTGGCATCAATTGTTCTATAGAAGGGGGTATGCAACAGTGAAAGTGCAAGAAAAAAAGAATTTAGTGGCTTCGTTATCATGATGCAGATCACATCAAACTATGTTCTTCAATTACGTTTGAAGGGGAAGCATCATGTTGAATAGGGGAATTGAACTTGTCACTTGCCACTCTGTAAGTGCATGCCCTAACGATAAAGCCACATAAGCTCATTGTACTCATGTTTGTATTAAGAAAAGTCCATTCTTACAATGAGGAGAAATTCATTTCTTAAGGTAGAACTTACGAACTCTTAGTAACATTATACGAATCATATATATATTATATAACACTCTACCCCACATGATGAAGAAACAGAGCAAATGAAAGAAAGAGAAGAGAGATTAGAGAGAGAGAGAGAAGAAGGATAAAGAGAGAAGGGGAGAGGGGTGAGAGAGACAGAGAGAGAAGGAAAAAGGGAAAGAAAAAGAGGAGAAGGAGAAAGAGAAAGAAAGAGAAAGAGAAGGAGACAAGAGAGATATAGAAAGAGAGAAGCCAAGAGAGATGGAGAAAAATAAATAGATGGAAAGAGAGAGATAGAGAGAGAGAGAGAGAGTTTCAGAGAGAGAGAGATACACATAGAGAAAGAGATGAGATAGAAAAAGAAAGCCTTAGAGAGAAAGAGATAAAAGAATATGAAGGAGCAAGAAAATGGATGAACAAAGAGGAAGAGAGAGGATGAAAGTGAAGATGAGAGAGAGAGAAAGAAAAGTTTAGAAAGAGAGAGAAGAGTAAAGAAAGAGAAAACGAAAGATAGGAAGTAAGAGACAGAGCAAGGTTAGCATACCTAACTTTACTGGAATAGGCATAATTGTCTTTCCCAAATGGGATGATTCCACTTGCTATAGAAAGTAGACTCCGAGGGCTTTCCAATGAGTTGTTGCAACCTATGATTGGATAATTAAAAATACCTATACAGAGTATTTAATTCTTTGCATACTTCTTCAAAGAGGTATGTTGCACACTCATCTAGCTCCATTGTTTTGGCCATAACTTCCTCCTATGATATCCAAATCAAGAAACTCAAATTTGTATAGATTCTACACTTCAAGAACCTTTGTTTGACTGGTTAGATGCCATATTGTAACCATTGCAGGTCATCTCTACACAAGCTTTTAGATGGTTGTTGATTAGCGAGAAACTCTTTGTGAATTACTCGAGTGTCCAATTATGATAATTAGGCGTTCCTAATCATATTTTTAACCATTTTGCATAGAAATGAATTGATTTTTATATCTTTGCATCATATTTTTGCATGGAGCAAAAAGAGTGCTTAGGTATTTGAAAGGTACCATGAACGAAGGATTATTTTATATTCATGATGGTGATCTAACTCTTAAAGTCTTTAGTGATGCAGATTGGGCTGGACGCAAAGATGACGGAAGATCCACAAGTGGATATGTGGTAATAGCAGGAAACAAGACATTAACATGGAGTTCAAAGAAACAACCTAGAGTTGCTTTATCTTCTACGAAGGGTGAGTATAGAGGTTTAGCATTGGCTACTACTAAGGTTATGTGGTTTAAAAAGTTGTTTCATGACTTGAATGTTTAGGTTCATGTACCACTGATATATGGGGATAACTTGAGCAGCATTCATATGACCTCAAATCCTATTTTTCATGCTAGAACAAACCATATAGAGGTTCACTATCATTATGTTCGAGAGAAGGCCATGAACAATGAAGTACAAGTTTCTTTTGTGGGAACAAAGGATCAAGTTGCAGATATCTTCACCAAATCTTTGGATGGACCAAAGCTTCAAAGATTCAACTATATTCTTGGCATGAAGGAAATACCCTTTGAAACTTGAGGGGGAGAATGTTGCGAACATTTGTTTTATGTATGGTACAAGTTTCAAATTATGTAAATACCTTTGGGAAGTCTTCAAATACTTCAAGAAGGCTCATATTATTCATAAAAGATAGCCAAAATACCACGTGAGTTCTAGAACATGATGAGTGAAATTAGTGAGTCAGAACATCAGCCTCGACGCAGATTTGAGGGTGCCATCAAGCATTGAAAGAGTGCCTCACACCTTTATAAATGAAACCGCCAACATTCTCCTGTGAATCCAAAGGGTTGTCGATTGGAGAAATGATGTTCCACAAGAAGTTGTACAAGAAGTACGGTAGGTTAGTGAGCTCGACCCAGAGAGGGTAGTTGAGAGATTTCGATTTGTCGGGAATGAAATTGGGGGACCATCTGAACAAACAAAGGGTCGTCCCCGTGAGATGCCTGGTTCCGACACTGAGGGCTTCGAATGCCATATCTTCATTCTCAGAGACTAGCAACATATGAATAGCCAATAGGAACTGGTACTTGCTGACAATCAACCCATGAGGGAACCACTCTTTATGAAGCCACTCACGCAGAGTTTCGAGCGAGAGTCGAGGACCAAACACTTGGCCAATGAGACAAACTCTCTTGAGCTCTTCTTGCTTTGACATGATTGCAACTCTACTAAGAGAGACCATGGGAGGTGCAACACTCTCGTCAGCTCTAGGAGCGACACAAGATCGCCCCTCCAAAATAGGAGCTATGTTGCGAGTCACCCCCACGGGCGTGGCTAGGTTGCTAATCACAAGGGAGGGGGCCGAAGCACACCCGAGAAAAACTTCCACCTTAAAACTCTTCTTAAAACTTCCCCAAAGAACGACACCGACGTGTCACAAGTCTTTTATGGATTCCACGATAGACTAGAAGAAAAAAGGCATAAAATATAGAAAATGGTGGGTATGAAGCTTCTTCATAAATATAAATTTTCATATGATCTTTTCCCAAATCCGAAAGTCTTCAAAATATTAATCTTTTTGAAACATATATTCATTCTCGAGACTTCGATTTTAAAGTCTTATTTTCTCTTTTTTAATTTCGAATATTTAGTCCATCAAGATTATGCATACTCAGTCGATTCAGATTACGCATATTCAGTCCATCAAGATTATGCACACTCAGTTTATTGAGATTGCTGCTTCAATTGATTATAATTGCAGCTAATTTGTAAAAAAAAAAAAAAGGAAAAAACGATTTCTGGCTAATAAGTCTCCTTCTTTATTATATCCACATCATGTTGTGTAAATGAAGTTTAGCGTTACTTCCAACGCAAATGATAGATTCATTTGCGGACTCGACTTCTGATAGTTTAGTGTATTCTCTGAGGACTCGACTTCTGATAGTTTCGTATAGGCAAATCAAAGTAGGAAATCAAACACGGTTCTTGATTATTGAACTTTCCGTGTGAAATTTCTGCTAACCTCACTTTCTTTACTATTGTAGTTTAATGTAATTTCCATCTTCAAGAGGTACTGCGCATGAAAAGCATCCCTTCGAGTTGATCAGAACCATAGTTTCTATGTCACTAACATCAAGTAATCAAGCCATTTTTAGCTTGGAATCTACATGAGGACCGCCCTCACGCATTAAATTATTCTTCCTTTTTCCTCAAGAGTTTCAATTTGAAATTAAAGCGAGAATTGACATTTCTTTTTATTTCTCAATGATTTTTGTATTTATCTTTGACTCCGTGGATTTTGCTCGTTTTTATTTGAAATTTCTTATCTGCTACTTTATTTTACTTATGTTATTAGAAATCATCTTCTTGACAAGCTCCAAACATGTGAATAACATTTGCTTATAAAATTATTATTGTGATCGCAACATATATTCATTGGACTTTTTGAATGATGTAATCTACTATATACCCTTAATGGATCGATCAATTTTTTTATATCCATGGTGTAGCTTTTTAGAGCATTTGATTTCTTAGCAAGACCACGAAGATAAGAATAGTTTCTGGTCCTCAAGACCTCAATTCATGTTAAAGAGAAACACAGTAAAACAGGACTAAGAAGAGATACAAAGTAGGATCTTCAAATTAATTTTCCCTTCTAGAGGAGCCCATTGCTTTTTTTTTCCAATATTCACATTTGAAGTCAACCTTGTTTAGATTGAGTCTTAGGATTTGAAAAAGGACATGTGGAATCCCATTGGGATGCAGAGTAGTCTGAATATTTTCCTCCGGACAATCTCTTTAGATCTATGCTGTAGGGTAGATTGAGGATACGGACCATTGAGGGTTCTAAACGCCATGTTCTCGTAGTTGAGCTTAGAACCATATGTACCACACAGCCTATCTAACCAGGCCCAAAACATCTTAACACATTGCTAGTCATTGACGTGAAGAGCATTGGTATTTAAGAAGATAAAGAAAAACTAAAATAAGGTTAGTGTTTTCCATTAGGTAGACTAATTTTCCAGATGGATACCCTTTAGACCGAGTCTTACATTAGGTGACTAAGTTTGTGCATAAAATACAAAAAGAAGTGCGGTGAGAGGGAATATGTAACATAATCCTAGTAGGAGATGGTTGAACTACACCCTAAGAGAGAGGATTAGGAAGTAATCCTCAACCATGGCTTTTGGGGCAAGTGGTTAGCCCATCACATTCCTAACCAAGAGGTTGTGAGTTCAATTCCTTACATTGGTATCAGAGCAATGTAAGGAATTGAACTCACAACCTCTTGGTTAGGAATGTGATGGGCTAACCACTTGCCCCAAAAGCCATGGTTGAGGATTACTTCCTAATCCTCTCTCTTAGGGTGTAGTTCAACCATCTCCTACTAGGATTATGTTACATTCTTCCCCCCTTGGTCGATCATTGTCCTCAATGATCTACTCTTGTATCCCTCTAGCCTCGGTGAACAGTCCCTTGAACTCCCTAGGTGCCCTTGAATTGATGTTCCTCAACCTCGCACAATTTCTTGAACCTTGTTCGCAACCTTGGTCTCTTGAACCCTTGCTCTCAACCTTGGTGTCTTGAACCTTCTTGTTCGCAACCTTGGTGTCTCGAGCCCTTGTTCTCAACCTCAGTCTTGAACCTTGTTCTCACCCATGCTTGGTATCTTGAACACTCAATCAAGTGCCAGCCAAGGATTTCCAAGGAATTCACACTTCCAAGCTAGCTCATTGGAAAGCTCGTTCCGAGAGCTTTCCAACGGTATATTACACGCCTCAATCCGACCTACGGATTGAGAGATACACCCCAATCATTGTAAGGTCCATCATTGAAATCGACGCGCGCCTTCCACAATTCCTACCCTTTCACATGGAGGATGCCCAAGCGCCTTTTTTAGAGGCCATTGGGTCATTCCACCTTGCCCAAGCCTACTTCCTAGGCTCTGATACCAATGTAAGGAATTGAACTCACAACCTCTTGGTTAGGAATGTGATGGGCTAACCACTTGCCCCAAAAGCCATGGTTGAGGATTACTTCCTAATCCTCTCTCTTAGGGTGTAGTTCAACCATCTCCTACTAGGATTATGTTACAGAATACCTATCTAATATAGTAATTAAGAGAAAAGGGGGTGGACAAGTTTCCTTGGAATCTAGTATGTTACCGAGTACGAAATCCTACAATGAATAAATTCTCTCAGGTGTAGGATGTTAATGAGAAGGAATACTTTCCGTTTATTCTTTATAATATTACATACCTTCGAAAATATGCATGCTTTTTTAAATGGAGCTTTGATAAGCGCCTACTCTCCCAAGTGTTAACTTCGAAAGAACAATTGTACAGGTGAATGGGCGTAGTACTCATGGACCCCCATATCTAAAAAATTAGGGGTTAGCAATTAATTACAACTAGTTTGGATTTTCCAAATCCATAACATTTCTAGCGTGCGGGTTGAACACACGACTCATAAATAAATGCAAGCATGTTCGAGAGGGTAGCAACTGTGTGATTATGAGATCATGAATATGGCCATGTAAAAGTAAATTGTTATCAATGAAAATGTAACAAGCATAGTCCATTAAGATTGCTGATTCAGTTCATTATGCCATGTACAAAAAAAGGGAAAAGGATTTCTGGTTGATCAGTCTCCTTCTCTATTATGTCCACATCATGCTGTGTCTATCACATTTTTAAGATGGCCATACTCACTCTATTCAGATTGTGCATACTCAGTCCATTCAGATTGCTGATTCAGTTCATTAAGATGGCCATACTCACTCTATTCAGATTGTGCATACTCAGTCCATTCAGATTGCTGATTCAGTTCATTATGCCATGTACAAAAAAAGGGAAAAGGATTTCTGGTTGATCAGTCTCCTTCTCTATTATGTCCACATCATGCTGTGTCTATCACATTTTTAAAACAAATTTTAATATAACTTCCAACGCCAATGATAGATTCTCTTAGGACAACAAAGTAGGAAACCAAAGACGGTTCTTGATTCTTGAACTTTCCGTGTGAAATTTCTACTAGCTTCATTTTCTATAGTATTGTAGTTTAATGTAATTTCCATCTTCAAGACGTACTGCGCATGAAAATCATCCCTTCGAGTTGACGTCACTAACATCAAGTAATCAAGCCATTTTTAGCTTGCAATCTAGATGAAGTCCGGCCTCACGCATTAAATTATTTTTTCTTTTCTTCGAGAGTTTCAATTTGAAGGTAAAGCGAGAATAGGCATTTCTTTTTAGTTCCGAATTTTTTGTGTATTAATCTTTGACTCCGTGGACTTTGCTTGTTTATTTGAAATTTCTTAGCAGCTACTTTATTTTACTTATGTTTTTAGAAATCATCTTCTTCACGGAATGAGTGAGAATCTCCAAACATGTGCATAGCATTTGTTTATAAAAGTATTATTCTGATGACAACATATATTCATTTCACCTTTTTAAACGATTTAATCTACTATATACTCTTAATGGAGCAATCAATTTTCTGATATCCATGACGAGGTTTTCTGGAGCATTTGGTTTCCTAGCTGGCCCAAAAAGATAAGAACAGTTTCTTTTCCTCAAGAGCTTGATTTATATTGAAGAAACACACATTAAAATAGGACCAAGAAGACATACAAAGTAGGGTCATGAACTTATTTTCCCCTTCGAGAGGAACCCATTGTTTTTTTTCCTTGTCCTCTATGGTTAAAGAGATTACCAGGTGGTTAAATGGAGGGACTACCTTACTACTATTATATCTTTTTCATAATAGGATAAGGGAGCTTTTGAGGGAAGGGCCTCTAGGAGTTCCTCTAAAATTTTCCATACACATCTCCTTCCAAGTATTCGAGAGACATTCCCTGTTCATACCATTCCCAATAGCTGAGCATCTCATTGCCTCACCCAAATTTGCTTGTTATCAAGATATTTTAGTTTGGAATTTGAGGTTTTTGTTGCACAAATTGGCTAATACTTTTGTCATACGGACGTGTGAAGAATACATGTCTAATGCCTTCTTCCTTTTTATCGTATACTTTACTCCCAAGGACGGAATTCAAGCATCTTCTATGGTCATAGTACATGGGTCCGAATGTCGCTTTGAAGAATTCCCCAAAAGAGCATCCCTTCTTCTTTTTGTTTATCAAATGGTTCAAGAGTGACCCAAATTTGAGTTCCCATGTACGCAATACTATTGAAGAACCCACTTTTGGTGCAGCTTGAGAGAGAGAAAGGGAGAGGTAACGTTTCCTACTAACCCTAGAGAATTTTTTGATGAGGCTCCCATTTTCCCATAAAGCGCATTTGCCAAGTAGTACACATTTCAAATGAGTCTTGAGGGTGCAATGCTATTTGAACTTGTTCCACGCCTTCCATCAAGAGGAGAGCATCCTGGATCCCCTGGGGAGATCTTTGACGGGAGAAAATTGAAGAGTGATAATATCATGGTTTCTCCATTGAGGAAAGCCATAACATGAAAGAGTGTGGGGCACATAGATCATGTTGCTTGGGTTAAGCTTCAACCATCCATTTATTACTGATCCTGTCTCTTCGCCCAATCCTCCCTTCCCCACACATCCCATTCGATCTTAGGAATATTTTTATGAGTGGGATCCCAGCTGCAGAAGAAGTTCTCACATAAGATCTGAGGTTTATGAGTTTTTATATCAGCCGGTTTTCTACGTGAGAGGAAGTAAGTCATCGAGGAATTCAAGGACATGTTGATCATCACGATCTTACCCAGCGAATTCAGTTGCGTACTTTTCCAATATTGAATTTCGAAGTCAAGCTTGTTTAGAATCGACTCTCAGGACATGTGGAATCCCATAGGGATGCATAGTAGTCGGAATATTTGTCTCGAGACAATCTCTTTAGATCTATGCTGTAGGGCAGATTGAGGATATGGATCATTGAGGATTTCAAACGCCATCTTCTCGTAGTTTATCTTAGAACCAGATGTAGCACATAACGTGTTTAAGAAGCCCCAAAACATCTAACAAGTCATTGACGTGAAGAGCATTGGTATTTAGGGAAAAACACTAAAATAAGGTTAATGTAGTCCATTAGGTAGACTAATTTTGCACATATAAACCTTTTACACCTAGTCTTCCATTAGGTGACTAAGGTCGTCCATACATATATAGAAAAGAAGTGTGGTGACAGGGAATACCTTGAACACAAGACCTCCACCTCAAGAGGCTAGTGCCAAACCAACCCACCAAAATTGCATCCAATGTTGCAATGAAGCCTTTTTGTTCTATGTCAACCCAATCCTTCACGTGTTTCATGATTCTATTGGATAGAACTTTTGTGGATTATTTTTTAAACTGATTGTAGCATCTCAATCACTCCAATTTTTTAACGCATTCTTATTTAGTTTCTTGCATATTATATTGATGATTCCAACATCGAGGTATTTTACGAGCACCTTAAATCTTAGGGGTTTTGGAGAAACATTGTTGATGTTCCATCCATAATTCTTTTGAGGAAATGTGGAATTCATTGGTGAGGCCATCAAGACCAGGAATTCGAGATTCGAATGGATAACATCTATTACCATATGTGTAGCCATCAATGGGATCAGTTCCCTGAAATCCTTCTCTTTTAAGACCTTATATATTTATTTTCATGGTATGCCCACTTTCCCATCCATCCACTCTTCAAAATCAAATCTCTAGTTGGAAACAACACATTTCTTCCTCAAACTGAAGCATACTCTCGTCCTTAAGAGGTTAGACTATACTTAGAAAAAAAAAATGGAGAGTGTTTCACAATGTAGCTTCACCTGTGCGCTAACTACTTCAATTGACTTCCCTCTGTATGAGAACAGTCAACAAACATACCATCGTGGTTAATTTATGCTTCATCATTTGGCACCTGGCTCCAGCCCTTTTGAAGGACATGCATATGGACAACCCTCCTTTCGCTTTCTTTTTTGGTTCATTTTCTTTGGCAAGACAGCGTTTAGGATCGCAATCTATACATCCTCGTGGTTTTTTCTTAGATGACTTATCTTTCTCAACAGCGATTTTGCAGAGAGGTCGCTAAGCACATTGAATACCCTCTTGTCGTCTCCAAAACCGTTATTGTCCACCATTTCTGTGTCAGTACGAGCTTGATCAACATATATTCAGAATCCCCTTTTTTGATTAACAAGGTAGCCATGCAATGTCGTCCCGCTAATTACAAGACCACACACGACCTTCAACACTTTTCGCTTCCTCAGTTTCTCTCAGCTAGTTCATCTTTCATCGTCTACGCTTCAAGGTAAGCTAGTTTAACACATTCAATACCGCCCTTTTGTCGCCAAAACCTTTCTCGTTCATCATGTCGATGTAAGCACGAGCTTCATAGGCACATTAAACATTGTGTTTTTCCTTCTCAACGATGTCCCCACCTATCGTCGTTCTGTCTTGACCAACGCCCCAAATTACCATCAGCATCCTTTGTTTTTCTTTTTCGTCATCAGTAGATCAGCTACCTGCTATTATCTATTTTTCAGGACAACTCCAACAAACACAATCGAAAACGTTCTGTTCTTCACTTTAGGTTGGACAAACGTAACTTCTCTGCAAGGACGAAACAGACAAGATAATACACACGCTATGTCTCTCCCTTCTCTCTCTCTCTCTCTCTCTCTCTCTATATATATATATATATATGTGTGTGTGCGCGCGCGCGCGCGCGTGTGTGTATCAGGATGAGGTTTGCGAAGGCTTTGAGAATGGCCCTTCTCTTAAAAAAAGTTTGAACACCATCTCTTCTCCGCGGAACGAGGTTCATGAGCTGGCCTACGTTTCCCGTCGTTGGTTTCTCAGTGTGGTATCTAAAACTTTACAGGAAAATAAAACTGTTGCGGGTGAGAGAACAGAATCTTATGCTCATGTGAGCTTTGCCATCAAATGTTGATTCTGTGACTGTATTTCAGAGGTAAGTTAAGCACCCGACAACTTTTCGAAGTGTTATGCTGTGTATGCGTCTGTGCGTATGTGTGTGTTAGAGGGAGAGTGAGAGACAAAGAGATAGAGAGAAGTGCTCACAAACAGACACGATATATTATCATTATATGTATTCTATTTATTTATTTGTACATGAAAATACGTGGTCCTCCATCACATCATCTTACCTGTCTTTAGAGTCCTCACCTCAAACTCAGAAAGCTTCTCTGGAAACTCCATGCATATGATTTTCTACAGTGTGCTTATTTCTCTTTGACAATATGGTTTTCTAGAATTTGGTTATCTAAAACAATATTCACCACTTACTCTTAGAAATATGTAAGACATAGATCCGTTCTTTATTAATTACTATTTGTCGATAAAATTTATAATATAAAAAGAGAAAGTTTGGCCAAGGCTTAAGCTCCCTTGCTTTAATTAATAAAAGAACAAGGAACGGGCATAGTCACTACAACATATGAGGGGCATACCGATGCTGCATATACCGACGGTCACAGTCGGCGTAGGTATAGGTCTTGGAAAATGTCACTTAGAGATACCGATGGTCAAGTGACCGGCGATATGACCGTTTTAAACGGATCGTCGGTGTGGCCCACAGCCGCCGGTATATGCATCGGTATATGTGTTGGTATAGGCGTCAGTATGGGCATCGGTATAAGCATCGGTAATTTACTGGGAATTACCGATGCGTATATCGATGCCTATACCGACGGCGAGTTTTAAAGATACTGCGAACCCGAGAGTAAAACTTCATATTTTTGCACGTGTTTGAGTACTGTTGGTTTTCTCTCGAACTTGCGCGCGCGAACCGAATTGCGACGTGCATTGTCTTGTGCACACACACACACACAGATCTCTCTCTCTACACACACACACTCTCTCTCGGCTTAGATTTCACATCTTGGTAAGTGATGCATGTATTGTTAGCATTTGTGTTTCTCTATGCTTTAGGTTTTATAATTTCTCTTTTCTTTGATTTTGCAGAAGTTCTTTGGCGTCGATTGTTTGGAATTGGACGATAGACGACATACATTATGCTTTGACGATAACGATCCAAAAGAGGGGCATACTTGTAAGTGATTGTTTTATTCTCTATTGATAGAGAGAGAAGAAGAGAGAGAGAGAGAGAGAGAGAGAGAGAGAGAGAGAGAGAGATAAATAATAATGAAAGAAAGGAAGATAGAGATAGGAAAATAGAGCATACATACACACACACATTTACACATTTACACATGCATACATACACACATACATGTACACACATGCATACATACACACATACATGTACACACATGCATGCTTACATACACACACCTATACACACATGCATGCTTACATACACACACATATACACACATGCATGCATACACACATATACAAATTTACACATGCATACACACATACATATACACATATATATACACATATGCGTACATACACATACACACACACATATACACACATACATACACACACACATATACACACATGCATGCATACATACACACACATATATACACATGCATGCATACACACATATACACATATACACACATGCATACATACACACACATGCATACACAGATACATACACACATATATATACACATATGCATACATACACATACACACACACATATATACATATACATATATACACACATATACATTCACACAAACACATGCATGCATACATACATATACACATATACACACATCCATACATACACACATGCATATACACATACATACATACACACACATATATACACACATGCATGCATACAATATATAGACACATACACATACACACACATGCATGCATACATACACACACATACACATACACTATGCACATGCATACATACACACACATATGTACACATGCATACATATAACACACATATATACACACATACATACATACACACATGCATGTATACATACACATACATACACATACACACACATGTATACACATGCATACACATACACACATATACATATACATGCATGCATACATACACACACGTACACACACATGCACACACATGCATGCCTACATACACACACATACACATACACACACATGTATACACATGCATACATACACACGCACACATGTACACATGCATACATACACACATATATATATACACATCACTACAACATATGAAGGGCATACCGACGCTGCATATACCGACGGTCATAGTCGGCGTCGGTATGGGCCTCGAAAAATATCACTTAGAGATACCGACGGTCAAGTGATCGTCGGAATGACCATTTTAAACGGATCGTCAGTGTGGCCCGCAGCCGTCGGTATAGGCGTCAGTATGAGCGTCGGTATAGGCGTCGATATGAGCGCTGGTATAAGCGTCGGTAATTTGTTGAGAACTACCGACGCGTATACCGACGTCCATACCGGCGGCGAGTTTTAAACATACCACAAATCCGAGAGCAAAACTTCACATTTTTGCACGTGTTTGAGTATTGTCGGTCTACTGTCGAACTTGCGCGCGAGAACCTGCATTATCTTGTGCACACACACACACGGATCTTTCTCTCTACATACACACACTCTCTCTTGGCTTAGCTCTCACATCTTGGTAAGTGTTGCGCGTACTATTAGCATTTGTGTTTCTCTATGCTTAAGGGTTTCTAGCTTCTCTTTTCGTTGATTTTGCAGAAGTTCTTTGGCATCGATTGTTTGGAATCAGACGAGAGACGACCTACATTACGCTTTGACGACAACGATTCAAAGAGGAACATACTTGTAAGTGATTCTTTTATTCGCTATTGATAGAGAGAGAAGAAGAAAGAGAGAGAGAGAGAGAGAGAGAGAGAGAGAGAGAGAGAGAGAAAGAGAGAGAGAGAGAGAGAAAGAAAGAGAGAGAGAAGAGAAAGGAAGATACACATTAATTTACACATGCATACATACACACATACATGTACACACATGCATGCTTACATACACACACCTATACACACATGCATGCTTACATACACACACACATATACACATATGCATGCATACACACACACATAAATTTACACACATGCATACATACACACACATGCATACACACATACATACACACACATATATACACATATGCATACATACACATACACACACACATATACACACATACATACACACATGCATATATACACACATATACACACATGCATGCATACATACACACACATATACCGGCATGCATGCATACACACATATATACACACATGCATACATACACACATATACATACATGCATGTATACATGCACACACATGTATACACATGCATACACATACACACACATACACATACATGCATGCATACATACACACACGTACACACACATGCACACACATGCATGCCTACATACACACACATACACATACACACACATGTATACACATGTATACATACACACACACACATGTACACATGCATACATACACACACATATATACACACATGCATACATACACACATATAATCCTATTTTTAATTTGAAGTTTTTTTTTTATATCAAATATATAAAAATAGGATTAGGGTTTTAGGGTTAAATTTTTAAGATTAGGGTTTTAGGGTTTTAACACCTACATAACATATATGCACACATACACATGCACATATAATACATATAATGTATATACACATGTATACAGAAATATACATATTTTAGTTTTAGATATTTAAGATTAGGGTTTTAGGGTTTAGTATTTCAGATTTAAGTCTAAGTCTTTCTGATTACGGTTTTAGGATTTTAATACGTAGATAACATATATACACATATAATACATACATACATGTAGATACACATGCATACAAAAATATACATATTTTAGATTTAAATCTTTAAGATTAGGGTTTTAGGGTTATAACACCTACATAACATAGATGCACACATACACATACACATGTAATACATATATACATGTATATACACATGTATACAGAAATATACATATTTTAGGTCTAGATATTTAAGATTAAGGTTTTAGGGTTTAGTTCAGATTTAAGTCTAAGTCTTTCTGATTAGGGTTTTAGGATTTTAATACGTCGATAACATATATACACAAGCACACATATACATATATTACATACATACATGTAGATACACATGCATACAAAAATATACATATTTTAGATTTAAATCTTTAAGATTAGGGTTTTAGGATTATAACACCTACATAACATATATGCACACATACACATGCACTTATAATACATATATACATGTATATACACATGTATACAGAAATATACATATTTTAGGTCTACATATTTAAGATTAGGGTTTTAGGGTTTAGTATTTCAGATTTAAGTCTAAGTCTTTCTGATTAGGGTTTTAGGATTTTAATACGTAGATAACATATATACACAAACACACATATACATATAATACATACATACATGTAGATACACATGCATAGAAAAATATACATATTTTAGATTTAAATCTTTAAGATTAGAGTTTTAGGGTTATAACACCTACATAACATATATGCACACATACACATGCACATATAATACATATATACATGTATATACACATGTATACAGAAATATACATATTTTACGTCTAGATATTTAAGATTAGGGTTTTAGGGTTTAGTATTTCAGATTTAAGTCTAAGTCTTTCTGATTAGGGTTTTAGGATTTTAATACGTAGATAACATATATACACAAACACACATATACATATAATACATACATGCATGTAGATACACATGCATACAAAAATATACCTATTTTAGATTTAAATCTTTAAGATTAGGGTTTTAGGGTTATAACACCTACATAAGATATATGCACACACACATGCACATGTAATACATATATACATGTATATACACATGTATACAGAAATATACATATTTTAGGTCTACATATTTAAGATTAGGGTTTTAGGGTTTAGTATTTCAGATCTAGAATTTTAAGATTAGGGTTTTAATTAAATATATATAAGTAAATATATATAATTAAATATATATAATTAAATATATAAAAATAGGATTAGGTAAGGAAAAAAAATCTGAATATATAAATAAATATATATATATAATAAGATAATTATATACATAAGTAAATATAAAAGGAACTAGTGTTTTTAATAATTTAATTAAATATTTATAATTAACTATATAAAACTAAATATATAAAAATAGGATTACGTAAGGAAAAAAATCTGAATCTATAAATAAATATATATAAAAAATAAGATAATTATATACATAAATAAATATAAAAAGAACTAGTGTTTTAAATAATTTAATTAAATATTTATAATTAAATATATAAAATTGAATATATAAATATAGGATTACATAAAGAAAAAAAATATGAATATATAAATAAATATATATAAAAAATAAGATAATTATATACATAAATAAATATAAAAAGAACTAGTGTTTTAAATAATTTAATTAAATATTTATAATTAAATATATAAAATTAAATATATAAAAATAGGATTACGTAAGAAGAAAAATCTGAATATTTAAATAAATATATATATAAAATAAGATAATTATATACATAAATAAATATGAAAAGAACTAGTGTTTTAAATTATTTGATTAAATATATATAATTAAATATAATTAAGTAAGGAAAAAATCTGAATATATAAATAAATATATATATAAGGTAGGATAATTATATAGATAATAAAATATGATAAGAACTAGTATTTTAAATAAATAAATGAAATATATATGATTAAATATATAAAAATAGGTTTAAATTTAATCATTTTAAATAGAGTGAATATATATACAATACACAAACACACATACTTATATACCTATCTATATTCACATATATATACATATACACATATATAAACACATGCATACATATATATACATGTTTTAGTTCTAGGTCATTTGGATTAGGGTTTTAGGATTTTAACACCTACATAACATATATACACACATACACATACACATATAATACATATATACATGTATATACATATGTGTATAGAAATATACATAATTTAGGTCTAGATCTTTAAAATTAGGGTTTTAGGATTTAGGCATACATATAACTTAATTAAGAGAAAAAAAATTTGAATAAATAAATAATATATATAAAATAGGATCAATCAAGAAAAAATCTGAATATATAGATAAAATAGGATAGCTATATAGATTACGGTTTTAAAACTAGGGTTTTAAAACTAGGGTTTTAAGTTTTTTTAGGTATTTAAGTATTTAGGTCTTTAAGAGTTAGATTTTTAGGTTTAATAAAAAACAAATGTTCTAAAATGTCCATATTATAGTAGATGGCTTCTTTGGATCTTGAAGAGAGAATGGCATGTCCTTGCACACAGTGTAAGTATCAAATTTATCGGAAACGATGGATTTGTACTGCACATGTTAGAGAGTATGGATCCTTTGATAGGAGTCGACTGGAAAACCTATGCTATCATTCGCATGGTCCCCCAGGTGAGCAGATGGACCCAAACGACATTGCACGGGTAACCTCTCGTGGACAAAAGAGAGCAAAAAAGGACTTAGACGTAGAAGCAAGCACTAATAATATTACACAGAATGAACATATGGAAGAGATGCTTGAAGCTTTTAATGAGATAGACGAAGATCATAATGGTGAAGAAGGTGTCGAGAGTTTCATGGACACAACAGAAATTCCACGATCAGAAGTTGATGAAGAATATGAAAACATGCGAAGATTAGCTCGTTTACCACTTTACAATGTAATGCGAGTGCCAGCTGACTCTGATGCTTGGAAGCACATAGATAGTAAGTGGCTAGAGTTTGCCAGTGAGCCTTGGTCCATACGTCTAGGCCTAGCTATGGATGGAGTAAATCCATTTGGATTACGCAGTTCTTCATGGAGCACATGGCCTGTATGTTTGGTCAATTATAATATCCCACCATGGTTGGCCACAAAGAAAGGTCATTTATTATTAGCTCTTATTGTACTAGGTAAGTATAAGGTAAAAACCATGGATGTATATCTTGCACCACTTGTGGAAGAACTGCGTATTTTATGGGATGGGATCACTGTGCGTGACATGTCTCAACCTATAAGAAGACGAGACGTGCGAGTGCAAGGCATACTTATGTGGACAATGCATGATTGACCTGGTTATGGTGAATATTCAGGTTTATCGATTTCGGGTTACCATGCTTGTCCTCTATGTGGACCACGACTCGAAGCAAGCTAATCCAAATCACTACGTAAAACTGTCTATGAAGGACATCATAGATATTTGCCTCATGGGCATGTTTTACGTGAAGGACAAATTGGTCGACAAGCGCAACACCAAATGAAAGCTAGCGATTGGAAACGACTGTGGGATTCAGAAAATCTAGTTGCTGGCATGAAACGGTTGTCCATTTTTCATGAACTCCCTTCTTGAAGTGAATTGGTGATCAATCATTTGGTAGACTCGATGCATATTTTCAAGAATGTGGGAGAGATGCTTTGGAAAACTTTGATCGGAAAGAAAGAAAGCAAAGCACAAAGGGACAACTTAGAAGAGTGAGGTCGTATGCGAGAGTTATGGGCAATTACTAAGCCCAACGGAACAGTATCGTTACCAAGAGCTCCTTGGGTGCTTCGCAGGATGGAAGAGCAACAAGTGAAGAAAACAATTTCAGAGTTTCGTACACCTACTGGATGCATGAGATTTCTAAAGACTGCTTTCACATGAAAGGATGATCTTGCAGGACTAAAGTCTCATGATTGGCACAAGTTTTTACAGTTTGTGCTCCCTGTAGCCCTAAAAGATTGTCTTTCAGAGGATGTACAAAAAACCATTTATAAAATTAGTTCTTTAGTACGGTGGATATCTTCTAAAGAGATAAATAGAGATAGCATAGAGAGTGTGAAACTCAATGCTATCGAGGCTGTTTGTATGGTAGAGAAATACTTTCCCACAAGTATTCTCACTATTCAACTTCATTTACTGGTTCATGTAGTAGATGAAGTTGCAATAGCAGGAATTGTCCATAGTCGATGGATGTTCTTCTTAGAGCGATTTATGAAGATATTAAAAGGGTTTGTTTGACAGAGAGCATGTCCAAAGGGTAGCATGGTAGAGGGATGGCTTGTACAAGGATCTCTTGTATTCATAACTGAGTTTCTACGTATATCGGATCCCGAAATGCCTCGCTTATAGAGTGATGATGAAGGTGTTCGTCTCGTAGGCGATGAACCACAAGGTAAAGGATTGCAAAGAAAAATGGATGCAGCTTTCAGAGAGAAGGCAATGAAGTTTTGCATGGTTAACTCTGAGCCTATGCAAAAGTGGTTAGAAAGGTATGAGCTTGCCAAGGAAACTAACGCAAAGGAAAGAGCTCAGTTTCGAAGAAATCGTTCCACTCGATTTTTGCCTCTTCCAGAAAATCTTCGACCTCTCCCACCTTTTCCAACGAGCAGATGGCTAGATGCAGCAGTTTCACAAGCAAAGGCAGCGGGTGAAGATATCTCTGAAGAAGAAGAAGAACTCGCAAAAGGATGTGATTGGGAGTATATTAAATACGGTGCACTATGGTCTCATGGACGACACTTTCGAATCACACGAATCGATCAAAACCGGTCTACTTTTGATAGTGGAGTGATGGTGAATTTTTTGCAAAAAAGTAGGGCGAGTGCAAGAGATGATAATGCTCTAGAAGGCGAGTTAGATTATTGTGGTGTGATTCAAGACATCTTGAAACTATCTTTCAAAAAGTTTGATTACCTTGTTTTTGACATGAAATGGTTCAAAGTAGTAACCTCTGGAAGAAACGCAACAGTGAGACGAGATAAGAGCGGTTTGCTTCAAGACGACTACCCAGAGTGGTTATTTGTTTTACAAGTCGCTACACGTAGTAGACAAATTTTTTAAAACATAGATGTAGAAGAAAGTCCATCTCTAGTGGACTCAGAGATTCATTCGATAGTTGAGGAGGAAGAGATCATTGTTCGAGAAGAAGAGGTCATTGAAGAAGAGGTCATTGTTTGAGAAGACGAAGCAATAGACGATGATCAGGAGGAAACCAGCATAGCAAGCGATTTAGAAGCCATCAATATAGAGATAGATATTATCGGTGCATCAGATCTTGAAGAGGATGCTAGAATAGAGGACTTTTGAATAAAACACTTGTACTAATTTTTGGTTTTTTTTTGTTTATTCCCTATATTATTTTTCTTATCGCATGCTAATTATTTGAGCTCTTTTATTACACTAATTTTTGGTTTTTTTTTGTTTATTCCCTATATTATTTTTCTTATCGCATGCTAATTATTTGAGCTCTTTTATTACAGAGCACGATGGGAGACAGTCCTCCAGTCACTCCACATTCCATGACAAAGGAGCCGTTTTTTCTCTCAGGTTCTTCCTGCGTATATGGCCGCTGCATCACATATTGGATCGCTCATGGTAGCACTCCTCCCGGCCTCACTCCTAGCAGCCTTACTCCTGTCGGCCTCACTCCCGCTGGCCTCACTCCCGCCGGTGTTACTCCCGCCAGTGTCACTCTTGCTGGTGTCACTCCTACGGGTGGTGCTACTCCCATAGGAGATATATCTCCTAGCTTTGTGACTCCACCATGACCATCTTTGTGGCCATCTCCTACTGGGTCTACTAGTAGACATGTGCGTTCGACACCTCCGCGCGATACAGGGTCTGGCCCGTCTCGTAGATCGAGGTCACGCTCTGGAGCAGGAGGTTCTAGGAGTGGATCTACAGGTAGGTCTGGAGGTAGAGGAGGCGGTTATTGTGGAGGCAGTGCGACAGACGTTGTGTCACCCGCTTCTACTCTTAGGACGAGTACCTCAGATGTAGGTACGCCACACAGTACACCACGCAGTACACCACATACACCTTGGGGTGCTCATGACCATGATGACTCCAAGGTGTATAGTATCCGAGATGGAGCTCCGGTGATGGATGCGGCTGGCAAAGCAATGCATGCACGCATACGATAGCTTTGTTCCATCCAGTTTGGACACTCCATCATGCTGAAATGGAGTGAACAAGATAAAGATCAGAAGAATTATATCACACAGACGATTTACCAGGAGTTCCGACCAGCCAATAGACAGTCGATTGTCAGTTTAGAGTGGATTCTACACACCGCACATGAGGTCATGTCGCATCAACAATCCGAGGCTCGTGATGCATTCAGAGAAGGCTTACCAAAGCCTGTGTGGTTAGATGTTGAGGAGTGGGACATGATTCGTGATGAGTAGCAGCAGACTCCTGATCGATATCGCCAGCAGCGAAATGCCGCAGCCACACGTCTAGACACGATTGGACCGTCACATTTAGGGAGCGGCGGATATGACATGATGCGTCATGAGTTTGTAAGTACCATTTCATTTATTGAATTTATTTGTGTTAAATTTCTCATATATGTTTCTCTAATATTTTTATATTTGTTTAGGAGCTGGCAATGGGTCGTCCTCCAACACGAACAGAGGAGTCTTACGGATATAGTCATGGGTTGACTGCACTATTGCAGAACTTGGAGGGACGCGGTGCTGTAGTTTCATGGGAGCGTTTGCGATGAGGTAATTAATTTATTAACTTGTTTTTTACTTGTTTGTAATTTTCATGTGAGTTTATCTCATTCCATTAATGTTCTTTGTTGCAGGACTGTTGATATGGAACGTTCTTTGCATGTGTATGGCAGTGGAAGACCAATATTTTGTTTTAGATTTCCATATGGCAATACATTGCTTTGCCACATTTTGTAAAAGCGTCATATATGACAGTGGTTTGCCACACTCTTGTACATGCTTCATTATTGAAATATATAACTTCTTTTGTACATGGTTCATTGTTCATTCTGATTATCTCTTTTGTGTACAATAATACTCTATTTCATGAAATCATATTTTGGTTGTCATTAGAGTACACATCACATGTACTCGGTTTTTTTTGGGCAGAGTGTATTGTCTTTTGTTAAGCAACATCGTGGTAATGTTGCTGTAGCAAAAGACAAAACACTCTGCCCAAAAAAAGATTTGCAGGTATACACGACGGTACTCCCAGTAGTGTCATCGGAATAACCGTCGGTACACCCAGGAGGCGATGCAGCAGAAGCCGATTACCGACGCATATACTGACGTTTATACCGTCGGATATATCGACGCTTATACCGACGTATATACAGACGCATATACCGACGCCTATACCGACTCTTTGGTACCGACGCGCAAACCGACCTTTACACCGGTGTCGCGGCAAATAAAGCCGCGTTCATTTTCCTCAGTAAAAACCTCGATATACCATCGATCTGTTGTAGTGCATGCATACATACACACATATAATCCTATATTTATTTTGAAGTTTTTTTTTTTACATCAAATATATAAAAATAGGATTAGGGTTTTTACGCTATTTACACATACATAGACATACACATATAATATATATATATATACATGTATATACACATGTATACAGAAATATACATATTTTAGGTCTAAATATTTAAGATTAGGGTTTTAGGGTTTAGGCATACATATCACTCAATTATATTTATATTAAGAAAAAATATAGAGAAAAATAAGGAAAAAAACTGAATATATAAATAAATATATATATAAAATATGATTAGAGTTTTAGGATTAGGGGTTTAGCTTTTTATAGGTGTTTAAGTATTTAGATTTTAGTATTTCAGATTTAAGTCTAAGTCTTTCTGATTAGGGTTTTAGGTTTTTAATACCTAGATAACATATATACACAAATACACATATACATATAATACATACATACATGTAGATACACATGCATACAAAAATATACATATTTTAGAGTTAAATCTTTAAGATTAGGGTTTTAGGGTTTTAACACCTACATAATATATATGCACACATACACATGCACATATAATACATATATACATGTATATACACATGTATACAGAAATATACATATTTTAGGTCTAGATCTTTAAGATTAGGGTTTTAGGGTTTAGACATACATATAACTCAACTATATTTATATTAAGAAAAAATATAGAGAAAAATAAGAAAAAAAATCCGAATATATAAATATGTATATATATAAAATATGATTAGGGTTTTATGATCAGGGGTTTAGATTTTTATTGGTGGTTAAGTATTTAGGTTTTAGTATTTCAGATTTAATTCTAAATCTTTAAGATTAGGGTTTTAGGGTTTTAACACCTACATAACATATATACACACATACACATACACATATAATACATATATACATGTAGATACACATGCATACAAAAATATACATTTTTTAGATCTAGAATTTTAAGATTAGGGTTTTAATTAAATATATATAATTAAATATATAAAATTAAATATATAAAAATAGGATTACATAAGGAAAAAATCTGAATATATAAATAAATAAATAAATAAATAAATATATATATATATATATATATATATATATATATATATATATATATATATATATATATATATATATATATATATATATATATATATATATATATATATATATATATATATATATATATATATATATATATAATAAGATGATTAAATATATAAATAAATATAAAAAGAACTAGTGTTTTAAATAATTTGATTAAATATATATAGTTAAATATATAAAATTAAGTATATAAAAATAGGATTACATAATGAAAAAATCTTAATATATAAATAAATATATATATATAAAATAGGATAATTATATAGATAAATAAATATAAAAAGAACTAGTGTTTTAAAAAATTTAATTAAATATTTATAATTAAATATATAAAAATAGGATTAAGTAAGGAAAAAATCTAAATATATAAATAATATATATATATATAAGGTAGGATAATTATATAGATAATAAAATAGGATAAGAACTAGTATTTTAAATAAATAAATGAAATATATATGATTAAATATATAAAAATAGGTTTAAATTTAATCATTTTAAATAGAGTGAATATATATACAATACACAAACACACATACTTATACACCTATCTATATGCACATATATATACATATACACATATATATACACATGCATACATATATATACATGTTTTAGGTCTAGGTCATTTTTATTATGGTTTTAGGGTTTTAACACCTACATAACATATATACACACATACACATACACATATAATACATATATACATGTATATACACATGTGTATAGAAATATACATAATTTAGGACTAGATCTTTAAAATTAGGGTTTTAGGGTTTAGGCATACATATAACTCAATTAAGAGGAAAAAAATTTGAATAAATAAATAAATATATATATAAAATAGGATCAATCAAGAAAAAATCTGAATATATAGATAAAATAGGATAGCTATATAGATTAGGGTTTTTAAATTAGGGTTTTAAGTTTTTTAGGTATTTAAGTATTTAGGTTTAGTATTTCAGATTTAAGTCTTTAAGAGTTAGATTTTTAGGTTTAATAAAAAAACAAATGTTCTAAAATGTCCATATTGTAGCAGATGGCTTCTTTGGATCCTGAAGAGAGAATGGCATGTCCTTGCACATAGTGCAAGTATCAAATTTATCGGAATACGGTACATGTTAGAGAGTATGGATCCTTTGATAGGAGTCGACTGGGAAACCTTCGCTATCATTCGCACAGTCCCCTAGGTGAGCAAATGGACCCAAATGACATTGCACCGGTAACCTCTCGTGGACAAAAGAGAGCAAAAAAGGACTTAGACGTACAAGCAAGCACTAATAATATTACACAGAATGAACATATGGAAGAGATGCTTGAAGCATTTTATGAGATGGACGAAGATCATGATGGTGAAGAAGGTGTCGAGAGTTTCATGGACTCAACAGAAATTCCACGATCAAAAGTTGATGAAGAATATGAAAACATGCGAAGATTAGCTCGTTTACCACTTTACAATGGAGCAAAGATATCTGTACTATGTGCTTCACTCGCGATGCCCAATTTGCAATCCATTTATGGATGGTCAGATAGTAGTGTCACTGAATTATTCAGGTAAGTGGAGAACAAATTGGCTTTCATTGTTGTATCACAATAACTTCATTTACTAATATCATTTTAATTGCTTATTGCAGGCTTCTTAAAGATCAATTTTTGCCAGAGAGCAATGACATGCCTCCAACACGTGGATATGCGAAAAAACTTTTACAGTCCATTAGAATGGATTATACTAAAACTCATGCTTGTCCAAATGATTGCATTCTCTTTCGGAATGAGTATGAGCATCTCCACATATGTCCAAAGTATGGAGCAAATAGATTTAGAGAAGACGTTGTAGGCGAAGCAATCCCCGCAAAGGTTCTTCGCCACTTTCCTATCATTCCACGAATTAAGAACATGTTTAGATGCAAATCTATAGCTTACTTAATGTCATGGCATACAAAGAGCAGGTCTACAGATAATGTAATGCGAGTGCCAGCTGACTCTGATGCTTGGAAGTACATAGATAGGAAGTGGCCAGAGTTTGCTGGTGAGCCTCGGTCCATACGTCTAGGCCTAGCTATGGATGGAGTGAATCCATTTGGATTACGCAGTTCTTCATGGAGCACATGGCCTATATGTTTGGTCAATTATAACATCCCACCATGGTTGGCCACAAAGAAAGGTCATTTATTATTAGCTCTTATTGTACCAGGTAAGTATAAGGTAAAAAGCATGGATGTATATCTTGCACATGAAGAAGAAGAAGAACTCGCAAAAGGATGTGATTGGGAGTATATTAAATACGGTGCACTATGGTCTCATGGACGACACTTTCAAATCGCACGAATCGATCAAAATAGGTCTACTTTTGATAGTGGAGTGATGGTGAATTTTTTGCAAAAGAGTAGAGCGAGTGCAAGAGATGATAATGCTCTAGAAGGCGAGTTAGATTATTGTGGTGTGATTCAAGATATCTTGAAACTATCTTTCAGAAAGTTTGATTACTTTGTTTTTTATGTGAAACGGTTCAAAGTAGTCACCTCTGGAAGCAACGCAACAGTGAAACGGGATAAGAGTGGTTTGCGTCAAGTCGACTCCACAAGATTATGGACAGATGAAAGGGATACATTTGTACTTCCCGAACACTGTGAGCAAGTTTTTTTTATACCAGATTCAAAAGACCGAGAGTGGCTATTTGTTTTACAAGTCCCTCCACGTGGTAGACAAATTTTTGAAAACATGGATGTAGAAGAAAGTCCATCTCTAGTGGACTCAGATATTCATTCGATAGTAGAGGAGGAAGAGATCATTGTTCGAGAAGAAGAGGTCATTGAAGAAGAGGTCATTGTTCGAGAAGACGAAGCAATAGACAATGATCAGGAGGAAACCAACATAGCAAGCGATTTAGAAGCCATCAATATAGAGATAGATATTCTCGGTGCATCAGATCTTTAAGAGGATGCTAGAGTAGAGGACATTTGAATAAAACACTTATACGTACTAATTTTTGTTTTTTTTGTTTATATTACTTTTCTTATCGCATGCTAATTATTTGAGTTCTTTTATTACAGAGCACGATGGGAGACAGTCCTCTAGTCGCTCCACATTCCATGACAGAGGAGCAGTTTTTGGAGTTCATCTCTCAGGTTCCTCCTACGTATATGGCCGCTGCATCACAGTATTGGATCGCTCGTGGTAGCACTCCTCCCGGCCTCACTCCTCGCGGCCCTACTCCTGCCGGCCTCACTCCCGTTGGCCTCACTCTCGGCAGTGTCTCTCCCGTCGGTGTCACTCCTACTGGTGTCACTCCTGCGGGTGGTGCTACTCCCGTAGGAGGTATGTCTCCTAGCTTTGTGACTCCACCACGACCATCTTTGCAGCCATCTCCTACTGGGTCTACTAGTAGACATGTGCGTTCGACACCTCAGCGTGATACAGGTTCTGGCCCATCTCGTAGATCGAGGTCACGCTCTAGAGCAGGAGGTTCTAGGACTGGATCTACAGGTAGGTCTGGAGGCGTTGGAGGCGGTTGTTGTGGAGGCACTGCGACGGACGTTGTGTCGCCCGCTTCTACTCCTACGACGAGTACCTTAGATGTAGGTACGCCACGCAGTACACCACGTGGAACACCACGTACACCTTGGGGTGCTCATGACCATGATGACTCCAAGGTGTATAGTATCCGAGATGGAGCTCCGGTGATGGATGCGGCTCGCAAAGCAATGCGTGCACGCATATGACAGCTTTGCTCCATCCAGTTTGGATACTCCATCATGCTAAAATGGAGTGAACAGGATAAAGATCGGAAGAATTATATCACACAGACGATTTACCAGGAGTTCCGATCAGCCGATGGACAGTCTATTGTCAGTTCAGAGTGGATTCTGCACACCGCATGTGAGGTCATGTCCCATCGATGATCCGAGGCTCGTGATGCTTTCAGAGAAGGCATACCAAAGCCTGTATGGTTAGATGCTGAGGAGTGGGACATGATTCGTGACGAGCAGCAGCAGACTCCTGATCGACCTCGCCAGCAGCGAAATACCACAGCCACACGTTTAGATACGATTGGACCGTCACATTTGCGCAGCGGCTAATATGACACTATGTGTCATGAGTTTGTAAGTACCATTTCATTTATTAAATTTATTTGTGTTAAATTTCTCATGTATGTTTCTCTAATCTTTTTATATTTGTTTCAAGAGCTGGCAATGGGTCATCCTCTAACACGAATGGAGGAGTCTTACGGATATAGTCATGGGTTGACTGCACTATTGAAGGACTTGGAGGGACGCGGTGCGGTAGTTTCATGGGAGCATTTACGATGAGGTAATTAATTTATAAACTTGGTTTTTACTTGTTGTTTGTAATTTTCATGTGAATTTATCTCATTCCATTAATGTTCTTTTTTGCAAGACTGTTGATATGGAACGTTCTTTGCATGTGTATGGTAGTGGAAGACCAATATTTTGTATTTGATTTTCATATGGCAATACATTGCTTTGCCACATTTTGTAAAAGCGACATATATGATAGTGGTTTGCCACACTCTTGTACATGCTTCATTATTGAAATATATAACTTCTTTTGTACATGGTTCGTAGTTCATTCTGATTATCTCTTTTGTGTCCAATAATATTTTGTTTCATGAAATCTTATTTCGGTTGTCATTAGAGTACACATCACATGTACTCGGTTTTTTTTGGGCAAATTTTACCCAAATTTTGTGCCAAAAATAACTAAGTACCAAAATTAGGGTTTCTACCCTAAAAGGATTTTGGACTGATGTGACATGGATTTCCAAAAGTTTCTTTGTAGGAAATTGGCATCACATATCATTCTCTAGATAGAATACTAGATCGGAGACCTACATGGTTGAGACACCTGTCATGCAGGAGTAGCTCATAGTCTAGAGAGGATTACTGCTTACAGACTCTACTTTGGAATTAAATCTTTGGTTCACAAGTGCTTTCCTTCATTAATCTTTGAAGACCATGATCTTTAGAAGGTAAAGAGAATGTTAGATGTTGGTCTACAATGACCATCACATCTTTTTGTGGGACATGCGCTAGGCATAGAGAAGGTCCGTGGGGTGGGGGGGATATGCTAAGGTACTTTAAAGGTTATGGGAAGGAGTGTACATGATTGCAATATATCCACACTAGAGCATTAGAAATAATTTCTATTTCATGTCGAAGAGGATGTAAAGGATGGGAGGTGAGTTTCACAAACAAAATTCATATGCTTTAGTATTTTTAAGCCATCTACTTCCAGAGATTTGAGAAGCTAATCTCATAGGAGCTAGTGGGCAACCCTCTCTAATAGAGCACTTGAATCAGATTGCCTAAGAGATTTGACCATTGATATTAACCCAAGTTGAGGATTTTCCCATATGTTCTGAGATCGTCCGGATGAATTTAGAGACACAACAAAGATCTTCCAAGGATTGAACAATGAAGTTCCGCTCGAAGCAATCATAATGTTTTTCATAATTGATCTTGATAAAGAGAACATTTTTAGAGGACTTATAGAAATTCAAGCTCTTCCCACACATCAAGAATGGCCTCCAAGATGGATTTACCCTTTTTGGTCCTCATTGATCCATTATCAAAGGTGGAAAGCAATATGACTAGCACAGACCTTCGCAAATCTTATAGCCACAAGGTTTCAATCTTCTTTTCTATCTCTTTTATAAATCATCTTAATCACACCTTCATTCACAGAAACGCATTTTTGAGACCATCCAAACATTGGATTTTACCATCTTTGGGGACTCAAGAATATGCACCATATTGTTTTCATGGTTTAACCTAATCCTAGTATCATTATGATAGTGGATCATTATTGTTATGTAGTTAGTTAAATAAACCTATATTTTTTAGTGAATATTTCGATCCACATTGCGTGGTGTATGATTCAAGAAACTACTCTAGATTTAGTTTCATATTAGTGCAGTAGTTTCCATATTTCTGTTCTACTAAATCTTTATTTTTACAAGCAACATTTTTTTTAACGACATTTTCATCTTTAATAACTTGCATCTAAATAACTATACTGATTTTTTACATTGAATAAAGTTCAAATAGTTTTTATTTATGTTTGTATATCTCAAAGATAACGTCTATCATCAATAAAATTCATGATATCATAAAGTTGCACAGCTTAAAAAGCCCAAGTCCTAACTGCCTCCCAAATGAGTTTTTCAAGTCTTTCAAATAGGTGGTGGCCAATCACGATCACGATGCAGAAAAAGGGTAACAGGAATAGGTTTGAAAACTCGCTCTCGATCATGATCTAAGAAAAAAAAGCTAACATGAATAGGATTGAAAATCGGTGCCTGATCACGATGCTTCAAACAAGGTACAAGATTCTTGTGAAAGTAATTGCCAACAGAATCTCTTACCACTTGAAGAGGTGGCTTAGTGAGGACCAAGAAGGATTCATCAAGGGTAGATCAATGAAGCTATTATTGATATTTGGGAAGTTCTTGATTTTGTTGAAGAGTCCATGCAAGATGTGGTATTCCTAAAAAATCAACTTCAACAAAGCCTACGATAAGCTAGAATGGGACCCTGTCCTCCAATCTCTTAAATACCTTGCCTATAGTAAAAAATTCACTAAGATGATCACTACATTGCTGGGGGAACAGATCGACTCAAATAAATGTCAATGGTCATTTATTGAAGGCTATCAAATTAAAACACTCAATTAGGCAAGGGTGCCCTTTGGCCCCTTTACTTTTTGCTATTTCCATAGAGGGTTTGAGTCATCTTGTGCAAGATCATATGGAAATGGGCCCCATTAAAGGTCTCTATGTACCTCTAAACCATGGGCAAATGATCATGAGGCTATTTGCAGATGACATGAACGCATTTGTGCATGATGACTTGACTAGCATTGAAACCTTTTGGTTGTGCCTTGACACATTGTATGAGCTATCTCGCTCCAAAATAAACCACTCAAAAACTGCTTTCAGAGCCATCATTGGACTGCAACCCCAACTGCTAGTTGACCATGATTTCTAGATTATCCATAGGGGTTTCGTCTTGTGCCCTCTTGGTATTCTAATGGGCTTTGGTATCTCAATGGAACAATGATGGAATTGGGTCCTTGCAAAACTAGACAACAAGTTAGCATATTGGAAGGGCATGCAAATCAACCTTGCAGGGAATGCCATGGTAAATAATACCTTCCTCATCTCTTTGACCATTTACTTTCTCTCTTGCTAGAGACCGAAGGATCAAGAGCTTAGAAAATTGGAAAGAATCTACATAAATTTTCTTTAGAGAGGGGACCACAACACATGGGGGGTTTTCGAAAATTAAATGGTCTCATCCAAAAGGAATGTGGGGGTGTGGGCATTATGAATATTGAAGACATGGCTGGCAAGTTAGCGGCAAAATATCATCATGGCTTGGTGCAATTGTGAGACCTCTTGGGCCGAGCTTATTTTTAGGAACAAGAACCTGGTTACGTTGGTGGGCCTCCCTAGTTGGAAGGACTTGGGCTCCTTACCCTTTTATTCTCCCCGAATGCAGTTTCCCTTAAACGCTCAAATCTTGTGTGTTCCCTGTGGAAAATTTGGAGCAAATTCAAATAATTTGTTAGAATTAGCTAGATTGGAAATGGGTGGTTGGTATGAGACAAAATGACTCATTCTTGTTTCCGATCACAAGCATCACAGAGGTGGCTTCTTGGAACCTCAAAATTGCTAAGAGGCTCTAGAACAAGGGTTTCAGACATTCGAAATACCTCTGGAAATAAGAAACTCGCTAGTGGATCAATTATGAGGACATAGACCCTAAAACTAGAGTGAACTACGAAGAATGGACTCTCTTCGAGAGTAGATGTGTTGCCTAGGAACAATGAAAAAGTTGACTCCTCATTGGGCAGGATCCTCCGTGCCATGAGGGTCTTATTTGGCACAAGGACAATTGCCTCTCCAATATTCCTAGAACCAAGGTGAACACGGACGATCATATCATGCTTAACAATAAGTGGTGCCTCACTTGAACAAGGCTACATTGGGATCTAAAGTTCATGTCTATCTAGCATCCCCTCATCAAGATCAAAAAGTTGGTTGTCATTTGGCAAATTCTCCACCGTTGTATCTGGACCAATCTAAAGGCTAGCAAAATTTGTGGGGCTCCCTCATGGTGCAAGCGATGCCGCCACAACATTGTGGATCTAGGTCACATCTTCTTTGCATGCCCCAAGTCTCTCCTACTCTAGTGAACTCTTGGAAATATTTTGAGATTGTAGGAACAAATCACCTAGAAGCAAGTGCTTCTAGGCAAAGTGATGGGCTTCTCAGTGACATTGTGGAATGCCATAAGAGGGGAAACCCTCTAAAAGATTTGAAGGGAGTGATGTGCCTACAATTTCAGACACCCTTCTAAAGATTGGTTGATTGAGAAGTCTTTGTTCGTCCTTGGCAAAAGAATCTCCAAGTGTAAGAGATCCCCACCCTTCAGACATGATAAAGTGTTTCTCATCGGCAACAACAAGCTTAAACCCAAGTGGGCCTTGCATGAGGGGGACGCAAGGGTTGTTAACCTCCTTTGTAGCACTCTCTAGATCCAAAAGTTCAGCCCCTGCTTTGTGGGATTCGGAAGGTCCCATGGGCACTAGTCCCATTCACTTGTAACTTCTTCTTCCTTTTTATTTAATTAAAGTCCGAGAGAGTAAGCCAAGGCCAAACTTCCTTTTGAAAAAAAAAACTAATTAGAAATCCTCGCGCAAAACTACATTTGGCTTATCAATTGAAGGATCGTTCGGCTTTGGCTTAAAAGAGTAACTATATAGTGCGCTCGATTGCAAGCTTCAACGGTGATAGCATGCATTCACTATCTCACCATTGAAGGATCATTCTCATTTCATCATGTGTAGTCCATCAGGATAAACATTGGAAATCGTGTGGGCAATCCCATCATGCCCTCTGGCTTCTCTCTTCTATCGCGATAGTCCTCAGTTCCATCATGCTTTTTGCGCCTAACCTCGGGCTTCTCCATGTTGCTTACCTCATCACTATGTTGTGTTGGCCTTCTATTGCTTTTTTTTGTTCTTTACTTTAATTTATCCTTTTGTTTCCTTTTTATTTCTCTTCTTTTCTTTTTCTCATTCTTTTTTTGTTATCCTACTCTTTGCTTTTTTTCTTAGATTCCCCTCTCTCCCTTTCTACCTTCTCCTCCTTACAAAAAAAGAGCCAAAAGTGTAGAAGAAATAAGAAATAATTAAAAGCAAAGCAATAGAAAGAAACAAATACATTAAGAACTATTGGCGAAAAAAGATGATACGCTAAGGTCTTTTTCTTAAGGTCGAAGTGCCCGCCTTGGAGTTCTTAGTGGGGTACCTTCTCCTTGGGTGCTCCCTAGATGATTTTGGTAGGCTTCGCGTTGAGCTAAGTTTGTTTTTGGCTCCATTCTCTAATTAGCACTTCTCTCTCTCTCTCTCTCTCCCTCTCTCTCTCTCTCTCTCTCTCCCCTTCCTTTTCTTTCTCTTGCCCCTATCATGGAATTGGCCTTATTATTCAAGAGTAATGTAGATCCATTCATCGCCGCACAGGCAAATGAGGATTCTCTCCCACTCTTAGTGATGAAGGTCCAAGAAGAGCTATGGAAGATGTACGTAAATAACTAGATGTTTGGCCCTCATCTCCTGATTGGAAGTTAAGACTATGGATCCAAGAAGAATGCTTCCCAAGGGGCTTAATCGTAATGATGTTCCAATCCCTTTTAGCAAACCATATCCCTATTTATGTGTGTATTTATGTATATATATGTATATGTATAAATATGTAAGTTTATGTATATGTATATGTGTATGTAGTTATGTGTGTCAATCTATCTGTATGTATGTATCTTTGTATATGCATGCGTGTATGTGGGTGTACGAATGTGGATGTGTTTGTGTATGTGTGTGTGTATGTATTATATGTGTATGTGTATTTTTGTGTATTTATGTGTATGTTTGTGTATGTGTGTATGTGTACGAGTTCGTATTTATGTGTATGTATATGTGTGTGTATGTATATATGTATGTATGTGTATGTATGTGTAGTGTGTATGTATATGTTTGTGTGTATGTGTATGTGCATGTATGTATGTGTATGGGCTATTCCTTATTTTCTTCATTGATATAAGCTGTTCCTTATGGGCTTGACTTTCACGGGTTCAAACAAACATGAATGTACCTCTGAGTTTTTTGTTTTGATATAATTTAATGATATTCATAACACCATTAAAACCCTATATACTATAATTCATAATATTTACAGCATTAATGAAACGCTTATATTCTAATTGAAACGGTAATAGGTAGTAACTTCATGCTCACATGATGCTAATATTGCTTGTTGAAATACGGTAGCTGCGTTAAACGTTTTGCTAACCTCATACCATATATGCCAAATGGGTCGATGGGAAAAATACGAAAATAAGCAGATGCAGCATTGATACCAAAAGTGCAAAAAAGAGACCTGAATCTTCTGATGGTAAAAGCTTGTGGAGAGGCTGGAAGCAGATTTTTTATTGGAAAAGAATTCGTTTGGAAAGCTTCACCACATGGACTCCCCGGTGCGCTGAAAGGTTTAGCAATGCCATTAGAGAATATTCGTCTTGGGAGATCTTCTTGTTCAGTTTTCGTAACCAATTCTAATAATGGATTCTCCATCACGAGAGACATGAGTTGGAAGCGCAAGCACTCTTCAGGCAGTTCAAGATCCTCGAATAGATGTTTCCACCATGAAGGGAGATAGATCCATGATCTCTCCCTCATCCTCCTCGTCCTCATCCCCACATCTCTCTCTCTCTCTCTCTCTCTCTCTCTCTCTCTCTCTCTCTCATAAACATATAGACAAATAAATAGGAGCATATATAAATACTAACACATACATCTACATGCATACATACGTACTATTGAATAAAACTAAAGTAAACTTGAGACAAATAATATCATGAATTTCATGAAAAACGGGAAAATTATAGACTCAAGTAATTCATGCAAGCGTAAGATAAAAAAACGGATATTATCTTCTAGTTAACATATTATAATATTTAAGTAAATATTATCTTGAATGATACCAAATAGGCACAGAATGTTCTACAATATCGTCTCTCCCATCATAGAATTTGTTGTGCTTAATGTCTTCGTCTTTGTGCATTGTTGTGTGTTTTCCATCAAGAGTGTCCAAGCTAATCATTTCAAAAAATCAGCAACTACTTGTTTTCCTTCCATGGAGCATTGAAGTTGTTCATCAAAAAGCCATGTTTTAGTATCTATATATTGGGTCCCATAGTTGCTACCAATGTTAGGTTCATACATAGCACAATCATAGAAGAAATTTGAATTGTTCTAAAAAGTCTTAGTGGTTATGGAAATGGCTATCATCGATGTGCATTATAGGGTGCACTCATACACCTTGAATAGATGAATTTATAGAGATCGAACTATATCTACTTGTAGTCATTGGCAATAATTAGACATGAGGGATTAGTGTCCAATATACAATCACTCCTCTCTTATGCAAGAATCTAGGTCATTGCATCTTCTACAATGGACAAAGGTTCTTGATTGATAATTTAGTATCCCTAAAATAAAGTGTGATTTCCTGTTTAGGTCTTTATGGATTCTCATCAGTAGGAAATCTATCCAAATATTGTTTAAATCTCAAAACATAAATTATAACACTCTAATTATATATTTTCTTAAATCTATGGATCAAAGTAGCTATGCTATGCTTGATTCCTATCTTGGAGATTTTCAACAATAAATTACTCCAAAAAACTCTCTGTCTCCAAGACCATTTCCTTTCTTCGAGGTTGATACCAACAAAAATCTTATCTCCTTAAGGTTACACCACATGGTTCAAATCGGTTAGTACACTCATTCAACTCTTCTTCCCTCAATATTGTTTAAACGCAACTAAATTTTCATGTGGATCACTATTTCCATCATATGGATTTCTGATACATTTAGGTACTTGTGATGGTCTAAGATTTCCATGTTGATTGTACCAATAATTTCTTCTCCTGATAGGAAACTCCTCCATAGACACTCCTTCCCTCAAGAAGGGTCGATAAAGTATGAAATAATTTTTCCCTTTGTTTATCTATAGTAGTGTGTTTCCCATCAGAAGTATTACTCCCTTAAAAATCATTAGTATTTTTTTGTTTTTGATCCTAAGTTGTTCTATCAACACACTCACCAACTTCATTACTTTCACCAAGATTATTCACTAACATATACACACATCCTTGCCTATCCTCATATTTTCCATATTTGAATTGTTCCATAAGCATCACATTCAAAGGAACATCTAAGTTCGTAAATCCAATGAGTTCTTTATGCATCCCACCTTGATACACATAGGCCTCAAACCTATTGGTATACTTTAGGATATTCCTATAATCTCCTTGGTCACAAGTTTTAGGTTTTGAATTATGGTCTTCCATTTTTACTTAGATTGTGGTGTGCCACTTACTTCAAATATATTACTTGAATGATTATAAAATCTTCTATCTCTCCTTTGAGTGTATGTGTTCTCCATTGTCAAGCTATATCTCAATCTCGTGTGTTAAAAATGCTTCTTTTGTATGTGTTTGAATAGTCTCTAGGTATTTTCTTGCTCCTGCAAGTTTCACTTCAAATTAAGTTTATGGTTCAAGTTTTATCTCTTTTCAAGCTATTCAATTTACCTTAATCTTTTTTTATCCGACTAACTTTTTTGTGAAATTAGGGTATAGTATTCTTGTGTAATTAAATTGTTTTTGTGGATTTTTAAATCGCCAACTAATTGAATAGTCACTACAAAAAGTCCCTCACCAAATGCACACACCCAATTTTTCTCAATTTTGTTCTTAGACAAAATTCACAATCCTCTTATCAAAATCACGATTTTGATGGAAAATCGGATGCTCAACTTTGAGGCTAAAATATGTGTATATTTCACTCTCAAAGTTATGTTTATAGATTGACAGTTGAATTCAATTAACAATTTAATGAAAATATGATTTTCAACACACAAGTATGTTTTCAAATTGATTCTCAAAAATCACGGTTCCCAAAAAAAAATTGATAATTCTGGATTCTTCATCAAAATATGAGTTTGCGTGAAAACCTGAACTCCAAGTTCACAAAATTGATTCCCACAAAAATTACCCAATTTCTCCACAGTTGCGATTCCTAGTCGAGAATCATGATGCATAAAGAAAATCATGATTTTCAAGAGGGAATCATGAGTCTCACCGAGAGAAAATCACGACGCCTTGATTTTTTTAAAATCATATTTTCCATGATTATGATTATGAGCAGAAGGTCGCGTTCTCTCCTAAAATCATCCACACCATTGTGATTTTCATTGATGATTGCGTTTTCATAGGATATTTTGTTTTCCAAAATCGCGATTGTCTAGAAAATCCTCATTTTCCAAAATTGTGGTTTTCCTCTCAGAATCATGATTTTCAGCTTTTCATGCAAAAAGTTTTATTTCAATTTTTGTCCATTTGCTTTGTTGCCTCATAGGTACCCATATATTTTACAATCATGCAGTAAAAAAACATATCAAATAAATCTTTTGGACCTCTTTTCCTTACCATACAGAGATGTGATTTCGCGTTTTAAATGAATATACCTGCTTTTGAAATAATAAATTAACACTTTCTCATGCAATAATATGAGACATTGGTTTTGTTTTGTGATCAAAATATATGCTAAAAGTTGAGGAACCAGCCAGAATTTGCAGGATTTAAATTTTTCAGCTCTCTCTCTCTCTCTCTCTCACAATCACACACACAGATGCACACACTCACAATCACTGATTGAATGAGATTCTTCCACGATTTTTTATTTGTACACGTAAATCTCCCATCATTATTGATTAGTATCAAATCTTAAACCACAATTATGTTTCTCATGCATTCAAAGAACTCCACATATTTATTTGTAGCTCCAATTTACTTTTCCACCAAATTATAATAATACTAAAACAATCACTCAATTTTTACATCTTCATGTCTAGGGTTTACAGTTTTATAAAAAACGATATCTGGGGCTTACATGTTCGTCTTTACTTTTTAATAATTTTATCAAAGGGATATTTAGGGTTTCTCATATTTATTGGAAGAATATGTTGATGTATTAATTTTCACATGCTTAACACAACATTTATCAATTATCAAACCTTTTCAATGAAGAATTCTTCATTAATGATACTGAAAAATACTTTTATTAATCTTATTTGAAATTTGGAGGAAAACTTTGTGAAAAATAAAAAAGTTTATTTACTTCAATTATTACTTTTCCATCCACACCTTGCTTTCATCAAAAAACTTACTAAATTAATCTTAAAATCATAAAAAGTAGAGAATGACTTGTATTATTTGACTTTAGAAGCCAAACGAAAGCTCTTTTTCAAGAAAGTCTCAAAGTTAAATAAACAAATCTTCCAAAGATCATACTTATACTTACCTTTTCATCACCTTTTCCAATTTATGACTTCAAAAGCATCTTTATGCAAGTATTTTTTACCATCAAATAGGGAGATCCCTCAAGGTTCAAAGCATTCTACCTAGCAACAATGCCAAAAATGTTTGTTCTACTTTCAAGTTTTCCTCTCAATTATTTATAGCATAAGAGATCAACATTAAATTATGAATTTGGAAATTATACAACAACCCTAGCCGCTTCTAATCCTTGTTGCACAAAAATATCAAACAAAAGGCTTGCTTGTTCATTGATCCTTAAAATATAAGAAAATAAAATCGAATACCATTTTTGTCAAAAAATCTTCTTTTGATCATATCGTGAGATAGAAGTAATATTTTTTGTGATTCAAGTGCCTTAAGTGTGACATAATTTATAAAAAATCTATTTACATTTTTAGTTTTAACTTTATTTTTTTGCAACCCCTCATTAGAGAATCGTGATTTTTGAGCTCTTTCTTCTTAAGCGCTTAAACTGAGAATAGACGAATGAAAGTCTCGCATACACATAAAACAAGAAACCTCTAAAGTAAATCAATGTAAATACTCACCAAAAAATCACTTGAAAATCAACAAGAAAGCAAAGTGACAAGATCTACTTTTGACGAGCTCTCTAACTTCTTCTATTCTTAAAATGAACCATTCTCTTTGCAAGTGGGATTTCATTGTCTTTTATACCATTTTAAGTCTCTATGTTAAAACTTAAAACTTTTTCTTTCCACCTTCTAGGAAAATATACATAAGAGACTAAAAATTCCAAGAAAAAACATATAAGGTTTCTAAGGTCACAAGGAAGAGTCTTCTTAATTATTACAATAACTTGAGATAATTTACAATGTCCAAATATCTATCTTTTTCCTTAAAAAAATCTTCATTATAGCTCTTGAAAGCTCATTTGACATCCATGCCAACACCTATTTAGAGCTATTTTTATCCCCAAAATTATTGCAAATGCACAAATTTTAAGTGCATCTTATTTCTATATATTTGTTTACCTATAGTGCAACTAGCTAGATATATTTGTCTATGAGGGGAACCCAAATGCCTACTTCAAACATTTGATTTTATTTTCAGATGAGGAGTGACATAGTGCTTATCTCAAGCATGGTATTTGGGTGAGAAAATGAATGTGTTAGAGGGGAGGGACATGGATGTGTGGATGTGCACATGGATATGAAAAGTTTCAGCATTTGTTTCATCATAGTTCGCATAGATGCATCATTGTGGCGTATGCTACTTACGTGTCTAAAATAAAAACCATGAAGATCAGTATCTTTTTAGTGCAAACAAAAAGAAAAGTAACTCTTAGGCCTTGGAATTATTCCAATAAGGTTAAGATTCAACCTTGAAGTAAGCTTAAAAGAGGTATCAGCCATCTAGGTTCAAGTCTTAGTAACCCACTTCAGGATTAGGGTTAAAGATTTCAATTAAATAACGAAAAGGAAACTCCGTTAGGTCAAATACAATTATAAAAAGCAGGATAAACAATTATCATGTAGTTACTAAGTTAGCCTTGATCCAAACACAAAAATACTTAAGTCTTATGATTGGTATAACCTAAAGATGTATCAATCTAGAAGAGATTCTATACCTTTGGAATCTGAAAAGCATCAGTGGATGCTTAGACTTATGTGGAGGAGAGATCTCTAGAAAACCCCTAGGGTAAGCTAATAAGGTTTGTAAATTGCAAAAGATATCTTAAGATGAATACTAAGCCTTTATTATTAACCTGTGATCCATAGGATATGGTTGATATTGGAAAATTGTTATCCATTGAATCCTGAGTAGGATCCGATCTAGGAATTAGTTCCCCTAGGATGAGGTAAAAAGGGATAAACTAACTCCCAAGAAACTAAAAGCCTAAGATAAGACTATTTTTTGCTTAAGGATCTCAAGTTTGAAGAGCACAGAAGTTGTTTGAAAGCTTTGCATGAAACCTTGGAGCAAGGTTTTTAGTTCAAATAGGTCTGTATCCACATCCAAATGGGTATGGTGATATGGGACATTGTACTTAAAGGTGATCGATGCACATGTTTAAGTTCAAGTCTTTGATAAAGTGCCCTAGGTATGGGAAATTATGAAATTCATTTAGGATTTATTTTGTTCTAGTTCAAGCGTGGTTGGGCAACATGTCAACAAATGCTGGTTGGAAGTTAAACATAGTACAAAATCAGATATTTTAGTGGATCATAGTCAAAATATTGATATATTTTGATATTGATGTGTGTGAATATACTTAGGATTTCCAAGGCATTTCTCTCCCATCTTTAGGAGGTTTTTTCATTTGCCTTTTGTATATGCCTAAGGCATCTAACAGTGTTAAAGTATTTTCATCAGTAGTACTAATAATGATCTTTCCAACTTCCATGACATGATAAGAGGATTTATTTGCACATGGGAAGTATTCCCAATTCAAAATTTTGGTCCCATAGAGTGAAGTGTATTAAAGTACTAATGATCTTGAGAATCCTCAACAATTTCTACAAAATTTAGAGAAAATGGGTGTTCACAATGCCCTCAAGGAAGCAACAATCTGCTTTGATACAATTATTGTATTTTGAGGACTATAGAAGGATGCAAAAAAAAATGAAGAAAAAGAAGTTTGAAGAATTATACGATAGTGATTGTTTTAGTAAGTGAATGTACAAGTGTGTCACGATTAAGAAAAACATGTTATCAATTTGAACATTAACAAAAATTTAACGTATATGTTGATGATATCGTATCACTTGTCCTAATCAAAAGCATATTGCTAAATTTAAGGCCAACTTTCAGGCCTCTTTTGAGATGTTAGCTTTTGGGCAATTGCATTATTATTTTGGCACTTTTTTACGAAACTTGATGGGGGAATATCATTATGTGAAACTTAAATCATCGACGCATTGTTGCAACGATAGTAATTCTTCTTGAACATCATGAGCACGTGCAAGAAGGGATGGGTGGGGGGAACGGCTGGTGTATTCCTCCCCTCTATAAAACTAGGAAGAAGAGCTCTATAGCACTTTGGTTGAGAGCCATGAGCTATGTTAAAAACAATTTGTAGATGCTTGATGTAAGAAAATAACATCAGAGTGGAATAGACTAGTAGAGAGAGTTAAATGCAAACAAAGATAAATGCACACTAGGAGATAGAGAACTCAAATTCTCACATTTGAAAGAATAATGTAGCTAAAAAGATGGTGATATCCACCCATGCACTCCCAATGTGGACCTTAGATGGAAATGTAGAAAGACTCTAGATTGAGGGATTACTACTGTGCAATGCTCTGTAAAGCTCATTGTGGGCTATGCTTATATAGCTTTTACAAGAGGAGTCGGTATAGATAGATGTAGTGAGGACATACAAAATAGTTAGCAAAACATACAATCTAATGATACTCCAGGACTAAAAGTCCTACATTCTTGTCCCTATGGCTTGGGGGGATAGCCCCCCAGACCGGATAGATGGGGCAAGCCCCCCTTTGCACTCTCCCCATTAATCTTCATTAGGGAAACTGCACGGTAGGACAAGGCCTTCATTTTGGCCTTAAATGACAACCCAATGGCCTGAACGTTTATGCCCTACCTAACCTTATGGTTAGGCTCACAAAGACCATCTATTACTATCAATGATCACACATAGAACTCATCTACCTTGGAAGGTAGGGTTCCACAATGTCTCGGCTCTCACAATGGCTTCTCCTCATAATAGGGGCCTTATAATTTAGAGCACCATGGAACATTTGTGGTCACTTGAGGGCGGATTATTTAACATTTGAATCCAAGAAAATCTCACATACATGCTTATACACATAACAATAATGGGCATCCACCCTATCCATGTGCCCCTTGAGTAACATTTGAGCCCTAGTGAAAGAGCTCCCTTCACCACTCTTTCCATGCCTACTTTCCTACTAAAAGTGTGGTCTTCTTTGAAGGAATTCTTATCCATCCCTTTAGCTTGGAAGGTCTTTGACTTTACTTTATATGAGATACCCTTATATATCTTTGATTTGGTAAATCATTCATGTTTTTTTGTCTTTGACTACTCTAGGTTTTCATTTGAGATCTATAATAAAGGTCATAGAGATAATGCCTATTGCATTGATAATCACCTAATATGTAAAAGCAACCATTGATGTTGTCTTATGAAAGCCATCTTTTTTAATGTTTCTAAATGGTTTCCTTAATGATCTTAGCAAGCTTGTTTTACCATTTTAGTCCAGTGATATAATAGAATAAGATTTATGCATCTTCTCATATCCCATATTCACTTATTTTAATTTGTGCAAGGCTCTTTAGAAGGAAAAGAAAATCCTTTACTCTTGCCAAAGTTGCAACAAAGTCTTTTATTTGTGGAAATACCTCTATATCTAAAAAATGTGTGAGTGGATTAGATTCAAGGACATTGATTCAACCAAAAGAGTGGACTATTAAAAATGGAATTTATTGCATAGAAAATTCAATGCTTGGGAACGCTCGAGGACTCGCCTCCTCATTTTTCAAGACTCTTCTCACCCTCAAGGTTTGAGATGGCACAATGGCAATAGCCTTGAGAAGATTTGGAGATTGAAGAAGGATGTGGAATTTGTTGGAACATCAATCTTACACTATGCTTGAGGTGGATTTGATATACATCAAACGATATCTCCTAGATTATGTGGAAGGAATATCCATTGGAGAGTTCTTTTTGTTATGCTCACTTATTGTATTTTTTAAAAAGACTTTTCATGGATATTTTACCATTGTAAAAGCAAGTTAGAGATTTACACATGTACAATGATAAAAAGAGAGCCCACGAATTTGTGGTGGTTGAGTTGCATTCAATCAATCAATCACCTAAAAGTAGATCAAACTAGATCTTCGCTTTTCCTAGATTATAAGAAAGTGAATTAATTGCCTCCAACAACCATTCCCACCTTCATTTGAATTCAAATCTACTTGTAGAAGTCTTGGAGCACTTCTAGAGTCTATATAAAGAATTCAAAACACTTGTACAATACATGGAAGCAATATACGTACACTTGTGATCATTGTCTTGCTCCTTCATTTCTTTGCATTATCTTCTTTGCCAATAGTAAACTTGCAAAGGTTGCTACTCTAGCTATAGAGCCTAAAATTGGATGAGACATTGCTCATTAAAAAGATATTAGTATCTAGTTTACGCATCTAAATTTTCATAGCATTTGGTTTAGTAGATTGGGAGAAATCTGATTTTTTTCTGTCTCCGGATCAATCTCTACGTATTCCTAAAAAATAGGAAGTACCACTGTTGAGTGTCTAGTTCATTCCTATAGCATATTTTGCTTATTCCTTATACTTTTGTGCATTATATACACTCAACTCTATGTGAATCACTCCCATAAAAGGATTTTTTCTAATTGTAATCTCATTGGTTTCTATGAGCATTTGAAGTTTATTGTCTCTTTCATAGATAGTAAGTTTATTGAGCTAGTCGATGCCCAAACCTATCTATTTTGTATCGACTCTTTCTCATTGATGCTCCAAAGTACACAGTGCATTTTATTGCACTTATCACATGCCTGAAAGGTCTTTTTGAGTCTCCATAAGCTCAAGGGTTGGTCTTGTGCCGGTTGGTTGTACCAAACTTTGTCACTTCAAAACTCACTTTTCTACCTCCTTCAAGCTTGTCCAAGTTCTTTGAGTGGTATGAGAGCTAGATCAAGATGGGTGAAGGTTTTCCCTCAATGATCAAGAATTTTGATCGGCACAACCACCTGGCTTGGAAAATCAGAATGGACACCTATTTGCAAGGTAGAAATCTTTATGGAATTGTAGCAGGTGATGAAGCTATGCCTATTCCGAGATCCAAAGGAGGACCTACACAAGAGGAGATAGATAAGCTCACACTTTGATGCACAAGGGATGCTCAAGAAAGGTCATACATAATAAGCTCTATCTCTAACTTTCTATTACCACATATTAGAGGATGCAAGATATCTCAAGAGGCTTGGGATGCTCTCGAGACTTTCTTTTCTACTCGTAGCATAGAAAGAAAGAATCATCTTTGGAACAAGTTCAACCAAATGAAGAAGACACCTAAACAAACCATCACAGAGTTTGTTACCAAGGTCAAAGAGGTTGCGGATTAGTTAGCATCCATTAGAGAGTTGATTGAAGAAGAGGCTATCACGAGGCAGATTCTCAATGCGATTCAAAGTGATAAGGAATGGCAATCCTTCACGATGGCTTATGATCTCATCATGGATGTGCAAACTCCAGACTTCAACATCTTTCTTGGACAAATTCAATCAAGAGGCCAACAATAGCATAAAGGAAGGTAACTCCTATCATGGTAATTCAACAAGTGCTTTAAATGCAGATAAGAAGGATAAGAAGCATAAAGACAAGAAGAAGGAAGAAGATGAAGAGGAGACTTCCCAAGCCAACTTTGCAAGAAAGAGCAAGTGGAAAGGAAAGAAGAAAGGAACAAAGCACGACAAAGTTTATCTTCTTTGAACCTCCATTCGGGAGTTGACTTGAGGAAAGCCACACTTAACAAGATCTATATTATGTAGAATATTATCAATTAGTGAGGCCCCTATGCCCTCCCCCAAAGTGTGGATTTCTTTGTCTCTGTCAACTACTCAATTGTGTTTATCGTCAAGTTGTACGTCAATCTCAAGAAAGTCCCCTAGTTTCATGTCAATTCTACAACCTTCTCATTCCCCTCAGTCAAGCAAGAGATTTCACTACTCCTCTCCGGCCAAGGATGGCAGTTATGAAGACACAACACGTATTGGTTAGGACTCAGAAGAATCTTCAAAATATTTATCATGCTAGAAGGGAAAATCTTTATCAAAGGCTTAGGTGACTTGAGAAAGAATTCAAGAAAGGCCACTCTCAATACCAAACAGGGCTTTAGAAAATTACAAGCATGTTGAGATACAAAGAGGAGATTCAAAGAAAGAATCTATAAATATACTTTAAAGATTGGTGTGAAGGAAAAGTGAACAAACTTATAAAAGAGATGTGTAGCCTCCTTAAGAAGAAGCGGTCAAACGAAGCAATTCCTTTCATGACGGATATCGATGGTGTCGATGGCAAGAGGGATGATTCTCAATCACTTTACCTAGCTTTTGGGGGTATGCACACCTCTTTCACCTCATAGACATGATAGCATGATGACAATCACTAAAGTCAAAACTGGAACGATTCCATAATAAATGAATTCTCTTCTTAAAGCTCCTATTTCCAATAATGAGACTTTTGAAACTATGATGTATCTCTTGATGGCAAAAGCCTTGGCCTGGATGGCCTTACCAATGATTTTTTCAAGACCTTCAAGTATCTAGTGACTATTCAATTATGTTTGGTGTGGCAAGAGGCCGTATCTTTTGATGCACTACACGACTTCCTCAATGAAGGAGTTATCAAGCTTATTCATTAAAAAGGCAATAAAAATAGGTTTGAAAATTCACATCCAATTATGATGCTAAAAACCTATGAAAAGATCCTTGCTAAGATTATTGCTAATCGCATTGCATGTCACCTTCAATACTGGATCATTGAGAACCAAAATCGTTTTATCAACAGGAGGTACATCCTCAAGGCTATCATTGATGTGTGGGAAGTCTTGGTTTTGCCTGAAGAGTCTACTCAAAATAGCCTCTTCCTTAAGACTGACTTCAACAAAGCTTATGACAGACTCGAGTGGGACTTCATTCTCCAATCTCTGAAACACATTGACTACGGCCAAAAATTTATTGAGATGATCTCTATGTTGCTAGGTATTGCCTCAACTTAGATAAACATGAATGGCCAAACTTCTCAAGCTATTCATTTAAAACAGTCTATTAGACAACGATGCCTCTTGCCTCCTATTCTTTTTGCAATTGTTGTTGATGGTCTCAACTTCCTAGTTAAACATCATGCATGCTCATGTGTCATTCAAGGCCTTGTTCTTCCCCTCAATGGAGATGAGATGATCATGAGACTCTTAGGTGATAACACAGTGATGAGTATTGATACCTTTTAGTGTTGCCTAGATACTTTTTGTGAGGCTTCAGTCTCTAACATTAACCATTCTAAAAGTGCTTTCAAGGCTATCATTAGACATCCACCTCAAATTGGTATTGACCATGGCAGTCACTTGATCCCCAAGGGTCAAATCTTCCATGTGTAAGATATTCTAATGGGATTTGGCATTTCAATGTGTCAGTGATGGAACTGGGCACTTTCTCAACTCGACAAAAATTTGGCATACTAGAAAGGTATGTAGATCAACTTGACAGGATGAGCTATGGTGGTTAACATGTACCTCTTTCTTTGATTATTTAATTTTTATCTAGTTGGAGATCGAAGTACCAAAAGATTACCAAATTGGAAAGACTTTGCAGAAACTTTCTCTAAACAGGAGATCCTAACAGGTGGGGTGTACCCAAAATCAAATGAGCTTCTTGCATAATCCAAAAATACCAAGGTGGTATGGTCATTCTTGAGATTGTAGGAATGGCCAATAAATTGGTGGCCAAATGGTTAATTTAAGCATGAGGCAACACAAAAGCCTCTTGGGCCAAAGTGATTTTTAGAAACAAGAGCTCTTTTGGGCTAGTGGGGTTTTCAGAGTGGAAGGGACTTGAAGTTATCACTCTTTTGTTCGCCCCCTTCTCAATGACTCACAGAAGCTTGCACTTAGTTTGATCTCTGTAGAGGACTTGGAACAAGATTAAAGAGTATGTCGTGATCATTGAAGATTGGAAATCATTGCACAGTATCAAACAAAATGATATGATGTGCTTCCCTATCAAAGGCATTAGAGGGGTTGAGTCATGGAACTTCCAACAAGCTAGGAAGCTTTGGAACAAAGGGCTACATTTGTGGAAACACATTCGGAATCAGTAAACAAGCCAATGGATTAGATTTGAGGACATTGAATCGGCTAGGGTAGTGGAGTATGAAGATTGGTGCCTATTAATAAACAACTTCAATGCTTGGAATCACTTGAAGACTCATCTCCTTATTGGAAATGATCCCCCATGCCTTGAAGATCTACGATGGCACAACAGCAGCAATCTTGACAATATTCCAAGATTCAAGAAGAATGTGGACTTTCATATCATGCTCAATAGGAGGTGTTGTCTGAGTTGGTATAGTTTAAGGTGACATTTTAAGCTCCAAGCCCTTTGGGATTTCCCTTATCGAGATATGAAAAGCAATTCTTATGAGCAAAATCCTCCACCTAGGAATTTGGACCAATTTGAAAGCTAAAAAATGTGTGGTGCTCCTCCTTGGTGTAAAGGTTGCCTACATGATAATGAGGACTTGGGATGCCTCCTCTTTGCTTGCTCCAAGTTAGTGTTCGTATGGTAGGGCCTTGGAAGAATCTTGTTGTTATAGGTACGAATCAACTGGAAGAAAGTAGTTCTAGGTGAAGCAATTGGTTTTTTTGTAGTATTATGCAATGCTATAAGAGGTGAGGCCCTCTGGAAGATCTAGAAAGAGAGGTGTGGTGCAACTTTGACAACCCTCCTAAAGGATGCTGGATCAAAAAATATATTTTCTTTTAGGCAAAAGAATTTCCAATTGTAAGAAATCAATGCTATTTAGACATAATCAAGTGTTCTTTCTTGGGAGCAACAAGATTAAATTCAAGTGGGCCCCATCCCTTGAGGGGGATTAAAGGGTTATTAACCTTCTGTGTAACGTCCCATGGGTGCTAGGTCATTCACATGTACAATTGTTCTTTCTATTAATTGAAGTTTAGGAGAGTACGCTCTAGAATAACATCTTTTTTCAAAAACAGTGAACCATATACAAATGTTGGTGAGAGCATCTTTTTGTGCGATTAGATTGAAAGAGGATATGGTGCATCTATTTGTATAAATATATGGGTTTTGGAGTGCATCTGATGTATGTATGTATATGTATGTACACACAGTATAGCACCTCCACAATCACAAGCTATGTCCAACCACAAGCTACTAATCACTCAGAAACAATAGAAGAGAGAGATAATATGTGACAGAGAAAAAGAGAATATTCGGTATTATAGAAGTTGATTTCATACAATAGATTAGGAAAATAGCTTCTTAAGGAAGCTAGTACCTCCAAAACACCGAGGATCTATCTCAATCTCATTCACATTGGCAATCTCTATCATACTCTTACCCAAAATCTCACTTTTAGTCACAATCATAAGGAAACTCTTTGATTTTTGTCTTTGATGAAGAAAGGAAGTGCACTGTCCAAATTTAGCAAAATTTATGTCTTTTAGTGCTACTTGTCAGATTTTTGTAAAAAGCTGGTGTTTTATTAGTTAGTTCTTTTGTTTAGCAACACCTCTCAAAAGTAGAAGAGAAAGAAACAAAAAGACACATAGTTGACAACCACAGTATGCATGAGAACACCTATGTGCCAAAAACACGGATTGGAATAACAAGAGAAAAAACAATTTCTTTAAGTGTTGAAAAATCTGACACTTTTTCGGGCCCCTTAATTCTAAAACGGTGTGGAATTTGAAATTCTTTTGATAGGCAAAAGTATTAAGCTTTTCAATATGCACAATACAGCTAGAGATGTGCAAGGTATGAACCGGCCTCTAGAATTTCAATTTTTAGCCTTGCAATTCGAGAAATTTCTAGAGAGAATGAAATCAAGCCATTATTTTACAATGAATTAGTTTTAGAGCCGAGAGTGAAGTAGCTAAAGCAAGTTCACAAGATTTTCAAAGAAATACTTTTCCTGTACTACGTGCACTCCAAATTTTGCTCATACAATATTGTACTTTATTCTTTCATCTTCAACTTCAATTTTCAACTAGAAAACATGATGCATATAAGATTTAAAATAGAAATCTCAAGCTGATTTATTTCATTATCGAAAGGCTTATTAACCTCCCCCCCTTTGAGGAACTTTGTTCCCGATGTTGGAAAGAAGGATAATGTGCCAAAAAATCATCTTGGTTTATCCACATCAAATTTCGATTAGATATTTCTACCATTGTATCAAAATCTATACTATACACCGATTTCTGTGTGACTTTACCCCCGATCTGATATTATTTAAAGTTGAAATCAAAAGAGCCATCATCTTTTAGCTTATAGTTATCTTGAAAAACATGAGAGTGATTGGGTACATATCGTTTAAATTTGCTAACATGAGATATACCATGCAAATCTAAATGTTCATGCAATTACAATAATAACCAAGAGATCCAATATTTTTCAAAACTTAAAAAGGACCTGCATATCATGAAGAAAGTCTATGATCCTACCCTAACAACATGTTAGATTGTTAAGGATTGAATATAAGAAATATGATGTCATCTATTTGAAATTTAAGTGGTCTTTTATTTAAATTGTAGAATTTCTTTTATCTATTCTAAGCTTCTTTTATGTACTCCTTTATTTTTCCAGGTTCTTCATCCATCTTCTCAACATTTTCTTTGGATACTTCTACTTAATTTGGAAAAAATAGAGAAAGAAGGTGGATTCAAGCATTTATAACCATACATAGCCTGAAATGGAGTCATTTTTATACATGCATGCCACACAATATCATACACAAACTCATGAAAGGGAAGATAATCCCTCCAATTATCTTGCTTGTCATTCGTGTGCATACGCAACATATCTTCAGGTACACCATTGACCTTCTTCGTTTCCCCATCACCCTATGGATGGAAATTTGTAAGCATATGAAGTTGAGTTCCAATTCATTCAAATCTTGCTTTCAAGAAGTTTGATGTGAACTTAGAGTCTCTATCAAAAATTTTGTTTCTAGACATTCTATGCAATCCAAAACGTTCTTTTACAGATACTTTTGCTTTTAAGGCACTATGAGTCAATTTCGTAAGAAAAAAAATATGCCATCTTGGAAAGACTATCAAATACCAAAAACTGAGTTTCATATATACTTTTGGTCACAGGTAATCTAGTGATGAATTACATAGAGATAGACTCCCATTTATGATTTGGAACATCCAGAGATGGCAACAGTCCAAGCATCCTTTTCAGCTCAGATTTCATTTGTTGTCACTTTAAGCATTCACTAATATATTTTTTTAATATCCCACTTCATTTATGTATAAAGAGAAAATATTTTTTCTTAACATAGATCCTCAAATAACTTGGATGTGCAGAAAAAGATGCATCATGATAAACATGTAATTTGAGCTTTCAAAGGAGATTTAGAATATATGCATAATGGACTCTTACAACATAAAAAATACTCTCTAGAAATGAAATTTATACATCAATCCACTATTTCATGTAGAAATTCAAAATACATATATAAAGATGATCTTATTTCAGTTCTTCTTGAATGTGATAAAGAAAATATAAATTTAATACAAAAAGCAGAATTCAAAAAGGTTTCCAACTCGATGCATTATACACTCATAGTGACTATAATGTGTTCAAAAATCTATCTTGGGTATGTCATCCAACTTGATCCTAATTTAGCAATATCTAGATCTTAAATCAATCTCATGAGTGGCTGCATTCACTCCACTTAATTCACTTAATAATGCATCTATATGAGGTATAAGTGGATAGTTATTTTTAATCGTTCTTTTATTGAACCCCCTATAGTAATGAGTTATGTATAAGAGCCTTCTTTCTTCTTGTGCAATAAAACAGGTGCTTCCCAAGATGAAACAACCATTTTGATTAAGCCTTTCATCAAAAGAACATCTAACTAAATCTTAAGATCCTTTAATTCATCTATTTAAATTTATATGGTTTGTTGGAATATGATTCACTCACTGGATACATGTCAATAGCATGCTCAATCTTCTTGGGTGAAGGTATACCTATTAGATCTCAAGAAATACATCTGCATACTTTTTCAAAACACTTTGTACACAATTTGGAGGTTTTCCATTATCCTCTTCCTCATGTAGATTTCACATAAACTAGAATTGTCTTGTAGCCATCACATATACCTCTAATTATCGACATAACAGAAATGAGAATATTGACTTAGGATTATGTGTATCACCTAGAATGTGGATAGATTCACCAACTAGCCTTAAAATCACTATTTTTTCCTTTCACAATCAATCGTTGCAAAATTTTGAGCTAACTTGTTCATGACTATAATTGTGTCACACTATTTCATTTGAATCACATGAAAGCTTCCAAAAGACCACCCATCACAAAAAGTAAAAGTAATTTTTTGAATGTATCATTTTGTATAATGTATTCCTTCATTTCCATCTTCGTAGGTCTTGATGTCTACATATTCAAGGCTTCTGCTAGAACATATAAATATAGAAAACAATGCATACTAGCAAAATCAACCAAAAATATAAATTTATGAGTAGAAATCATAATGAGAGATACTCTTGAGAAAAAACTAGCCACCATGCAATGCAAAGTAGAGCTACAGAACTTACCTCCATCACCTACTATGCAATTGTTGCCCATCTCTCAATGATGTTTATCACTTTTTCTTATGTAGGTCAAAATTTTGTCTTGTTTGGGCATTCATATGTTTGATGTCCTTGGCCTCCATAAAAAAACACAAACCAAGTCTATTTGGTTGCTTATGTCATTAGTCTTCTTTCAATTGTTCATGTTTGTGGTTACATGTCTCTATGGCTTATGTTTTATCACAATGGATCTAGTCCTATTCACCTTCTACATATTGAACTTCTTCATCTTCTCAATTGTCTTTACCATTGCTACAACATCCAATAAATCGACACATTGAGATCCCTTCACTCAATACTAGAGCTCCTCCCAAAGCCCTTCGATAAACTTTCTCTTCAAAGCAACTAAGCTCTAATGCATATTTCTGAAGATGCAAAAATTTCTCTTTATACTCATCCAAAAACAAGCTATGTTTATAACACTTATATTTCATACATTGCCATTTGCGTCTAGCAATAAGGGGATCGACTCTCTGTTGTGTTTCCTTTTGAGGATACGGCACATCTCTTTGGTGGGTTTGTCGGCTTTGCCAGCCCACCACTCCTTGAAGAAAATTTGCAAATTTTTCCTTTGTATCTCTTCCTCGTATCTCAGCATCACTCTGATTTTTCGAAGCCCTTTCTGGGCTTGAGATTTGCCTTTGTTCACTTCCTCCTCAAGCCGCCAGAGTCTATGATATAGAGCTTCTCTACGAGCCCGCCTCACAGTCTCTAGCATCTTCCTGGATCTAATCATGATCTATCGTGACTTATCGACCGCACTTCTCCAACACTTGGCGGGGGACAAGCCAGAAGCGAATGCCTCCTTCCACACATCAGAAATTTCTTGATGGACTGAGGGGAGAGAGAAGGAGGGCACACTGGCATGGAACCAGGGAGCCTTACGGATCTTGGTGGGGGGTAGAAAAGAGATGAAGATCGGGTAGTGATCAGAGATGGTGAGGTCGGTACGTTGCGCGAGGGAAGGGTGGCCCCACTGACGAGTAAGACTCTGAGAAATGTAGCATCTATCAAGTCTAGCTTTCCTCAGGTCCTCGCCTGCTTGGAGATTGGACCAAGAAAAGCCATTCGGGTCTTTGAATTCGACCAAATCCAAGTGTAGTTTAGTTTTGTCCCACGTTTCTTTCTCCCGACTACCGATGACCCTACCCTTGCCCATCCATCTGTCCATGGGGTCCTCAACCATGTTGAAGTCACCACAGACAAGTACGTTGTGGGGGAGCGAGTCCAAGGAGGCCCAAGTGTTAAGTCTCTCTAACTCCCCATTAGGGGCGTACAAAGAAACTAAAGTAAAGCAAAAGGGAGCACCGAAAGAAACAGCAATCCATCGATGGCATTCATCTTCAATGGAGTTCTCAAGCTTTTCAAACCAGAGTTGTTTAATACCGATTACCGTTCCACCGGACTCCCGCTGATGCGCCATTGAAATCCAAACATGGGTCGAGGAGACTTGTCTAAGCCGTTTCTGGAGGTCTTCTCCGTCAATTTTAATCTCTTGAATACATATAAAATCTGGGTTTAGGCTAATGTCGCGAAGCCATTGACCAATGATGATCGCTCTTGAGGGGTCGGTTAGCCCCCTAGCGTTTAACGAGATGATGATCATTGTCGAAGTGATCCCTCTTTGCGGGAGGGAGCTTTGTCCTTTCTTTTCTTGGATTCATCTTTCTTTTTCGCTCGGATCGGATCCCGAGTTAGCAATAGGTTCTTGTGGGGGCTTTTCCACAGTACCTCCATAGGTTGTTTTCCTTTGCGGGATGCCTCCTGCTGGGAAGGGCTAGGCGCTGTTTTCATCTCCGTTTCCGGAATAGTCGATCCAATGATGGAGCTTTCACTATCCATGTTATCTTCGTTGCTAGTAGTAAAGCCGTCTTCTCTGCTTGTAGTGTACCCCTCCTGCAAGGTTTCTTTACTGTCAGGGATCTCCAGGCCTTTGACGTCGGTGTCCACCTCAAGTTGGTTCCCACCTGGGTAGTCAAACTCATTGATGTCCTTTTCCAGATTGCAATACGGAAGAAGATAACTTTGGGATCATTTAGGGGCACTTCACGAGACTCCTGGGGACCTCTAACCCCCTCTCCCACCATAGAAGGGACTGCATGGCTGCCATATCTAGGGTTTCCCCCCGCAGGATACCTCTCAACCTTCACTCTCTGCTTCACGCCTCTATCTCTGAAGCCGAAATCATTGAGGTCATTGATGCCCTCCCTTCAGGTAAAAGCCCAGGACCCAACGGGCTCACTAATGAGTTCTTTAAATCCTTCAAGTTGGTGGTTGCTACCCCTCTTCGCTTGGTTTGGCAAGAGGCACTCAAGTTTGGCATGCTTCCTTCTTGTCTCAACAATGGCATTATCAAGTTAGTACACAAAAAAGGGGAAAAGAACAGAATAGAGAACTGGCGCCCCATTACAATGCTACAAACAGGATACAAGATCATCGCCAAAGTCATTGCCAACAGAATCTCCTGCCACTTGAGAGCGTGGTTAAGCGAGGACCAAAAAGGTTTCGTCAAAGGCAGGTCTATTTTGGAAGCCATTATAGATATCTGGGAAGGTCTTGAATTTGCTAACGAGTCTAAACAAGAAGTGGTTTTCCTCAAGATTGACCTTGATAAAGCCTACGACAGGCTAGAATGGGACTATATTCTACAGTCGCTACAAGATCTTGGATGTAGTCAGAAATTCACCAAGATGATCGCGACCCTTCATCGACCCAAATTAACATTAATGGAAAACTTTCAAAGGCAATCAAACTTAGAAGATCTATCAGACAAGGGTGCCCTTTGGCTCCCCTTCTCTTCGCCATTGCCACGGAAGGGCTTAGCAGGCTGGTGGAGCATCAGGTGGAAACTGGCAACATAAAAGGCCTTCGCTTGCCGCATGACCACAGTCAGATCACCATGAGACTTTTTGCCGATGATATGAACGCTTTTGTTCACAATGATAGTACCAGCCTGGAGACGTTCTGGAAGTGTCTTGCTACCTTTTGTGAAGCCTCTGGCTCCATAATCAACCACTCTAAGACCGCCTATAGAGCTATTGGTGGGCCACAGCCCGACCTTCTCAGTGATCATGGCTGTCAAATCATTCCGCAGGGCCAAATTTTTTGGCTTCTTGGGATTCCCTTGGGGTTTGGCGTCTCTATGGAACAGCGGTGGAACTGGGTGCTTGCCAAACTCGAAAACAAGCTTAACTATTGGAGAGGTATGCAAATCAATCTTGCTGGTCGTGCTATGGTTATCAACACGTTCCTCCTATCTTCTACCATTTATTTCCTTTCTTGTTGGAGACCGAAAGAGCAAGATCTGTCCAAACTGGATAACATTTGTAGAAACTTCCTTTGGACGGGCGACCACAATAGGAGGGGGGTGCCTAAAATCAAATGGTCCATCTGCACCAGCCATAGAGATAGTGGGGGACTTGGTATCTTGGACATTGGGTGCATGGCTAACAAACTGTCGGCCAAATGGATGATTAAGGCTTGGTGCAACGGGGAGGCCTCGTGGGCCAAGCTGATCTTCAGAAACAAGAATGAGTTGGCACTCATGGGTTTCCCAAATTGGGAGAACCTTGACATCTTGACCTTGCTGTTCTCCCCGATCCCCGTCTTCCCTAAAGGCTCTAATATGGTGTGCTCCCTTTGGAAGAGTTGGAATAAAGTCAAAAGCTTCACAAGAATTAGTGAAGACTAGAAGTGGGCTGCCGGTATCAGACAAAACGACTCTATCTGGTTTCCGATCCATGGCATCCGGAGTGTGGAATATTGGAACATTCAAAATGCCAAGAAGCTATGGAACAAAGGTTTCAAAAAATGGAAACATCTCTGGAAACAAGACACCAACCGCTGGATCAACTTTGAGGATATTGACCCTAGTACCAACATTTCGCATGAAGAATGGAACACTTTGCAAAGCAGATGTCTCGCCTGGGACCGACACAAAGTCTGCCTTCTCATGGGACACGACATGGCGAGCTCGCTTGGTCTCAAATGGCACAATAGGAATAGTCTATCAAAAATCCCGAACATCAAAGAAACGATCAACTATCAGGTTAACCTCAACAAAAAGTGGTGCCTGTCATGGATGCGGCTTCGGTGGGACATGAAGTTCATGGCTATCTGGCACCCGCTCATAGAAATCAAAAAGTCTGTCCTCTTATGGCAAATTCTGCATCATGGAATCTGGACCAACCTTAAGGCTAGCAAAATTTGTGGGATCCCTCCCTGGTGCAAACGATGCTACCGGTCTATCGAAGATGTTTCACACATCTTCTTTACCTTCCCCAACTCCGACAGACTCTGGCAGGTGGTTGGAAAGAGAATTAAACTTCAAAAACGTCTCAGTTGGCAGCAAGCCCTGTTGGGAGAAGCGATCGGCTGCTCCGCGGCTCTCTGGAACGCCATCAGAGGGGAGGTCCTATGGAAAATCTGGCGGGAAAGATGTGCTTTCAACTTCGGTGACTCCCCCAAGGAGTGTTCAATTGAGAAATCGCTGTTCCTCCTTGGCAAAAGGATTGTCAACTGTAAAAAATCCCCCCCCTTTAGGCATCATCAAGTACTCCTTTTGATCGATAACAAGCTCAAACCCAAGTGGGCCCCACATGAGGGTGATGAGAGGGTAATTAACCTTCTTTGTAATGTCATCTAAGCTCTGTAAAAGCTGCCCCTGCTTTGTGGGATTAGGGGGGTCCCGTGGGCACTAGTCCCCTTCTCTTGTACTCTTCTTAATTTAATTCAAGTCCGGGAGAGTAGGCTAATGCCGAACTTCCTTTACATTAAAAAAAAAATATTCATTCATGATCCATGTCTCATTGATGGTAAATAAAAATATCATGACAAGTTATCTTTCTTCATGCACCATCCCCTACCACTACAAAGAATACGGGTGCATAGCGACGGTTAAGGCGACACAATTTCATCGCTATAAAATTGCAAAAAGTGTCACAAGAAGCATCGAGTGCAGACCCTTGAATAAACGACGAGCTAAATGACGTTTTTTTGACGAGTGGCACGACGGGATGTGCGACACTCACATTGAGTGTCGCTAACGCGACGGTTTAAAAAAGTGTCGCATAAGTGATGCTTTTTTGCATCACATAAGCAACGCTAACAACATAGCTTATGCGATGCCAATTCCAGTGCTTTTTATGACGCCTTATCATCCCTTACACGATGGCCTATTGATGAAAAAAAATAAAACGTTGGAGGCTCTTTGATCGGTATGTTCACGCATCTAATCAAAGAGTTCTCCAACGTTTGTAATTGCGCTGCGCTTACGAGCTAAAACAAGTATATGCAGAATTGTTGTTTTGCCTAATCTATATCTTATTGTCTCTCTTTGTCTCTGTTTCTCTCTTTCTACCTCTTTCTTTCTTTGAATTCTCTCTCTCTCTCTGTCTTCTCTCTCTCTCTTTATTGTAGGTTATTCAAGAAACTAACCAAGAAAAAAGTATGGCCAACTAGTGTAAGTACAATTTCCATTCTTTGTATATCATTTGAATTGTGTTATTTTCATTAGTTAGCATACTCACACTTATTGATATGCACATGTACACTTATACATGATGAAGATGCACGTTCACACATATACACATATACACATATACACATGCACATACACACACATATATACACACACATACATGTGCACATACACTAACACATACACACACATACACATGCATATGCACAAACATTTCTACAACCACATAAGACTTGCATGCATGCATTATTGCATATATGTATACACATACACACATTAACATATACTTAAATACATGTATATGCACATCCACATGCATGCACATTCACATGCATGCACATGGATGCAAATGGAAATGCATCCATATGCACATACATATACACATGCATATACATACATTTGTATATGTTTATACACATACACATACATATGCACATGTATATATACACACACATACACATATATACACATACATATACACATACATACACACATATATACACATGCACACACACATGCACATACATACATATACACATATAACATGCACATACACACATATACACATACACTTACACATATACATGCACATACATATACACACATACACATGCACATGCACATACTCATATACACACATATACACTTACACATGCACATGCACATACATACATATACACACACATACACATGCACATATACATATACACTTACACATGCACATGCACATAAATGCATATACACATATACATATGTACATACATTCATATACACACACATATACATGCACATATGTACACACACATATTACACACATATACATGCACATACGTACACACATATGAATGAATTATATAAATAAAGTACTAAAACACATGCTTAATATAAACAATAATAACAATCAATAGAACAAAACTTTTCATTACTTAATACCATACACACAATTCAAAACATAACTGAAATGAACAATATATAGATAATATATATATATATATATATATATATATATATATATATATATATATATATATATATATATATATATATATATATATATATATATATATATATATATATATATATATATATATATATATATATATATCAATGTAAATACATATAATCCAATGTCTTAATCAAGAATCCTAATCATCATCATCAGCAGCATCATGATCATCATAATCCTCATCCTCATCATCATGATCACCCCTATGAGGATCAAGATCGTCCCTCCTCTGTATGTCTCTCCACCTCATCCATATCTGCCTCTCCATAATACTCTTATATTACATATAACAAACATAAATAAGTAAAACAATTAAAACATCCATAAAAATAAAATAATTATATAAAATTTAATAATACTCACAAAGGCATCTGGATGATCTCGCATATACTCACTCAAATGCTGATATCCAAAATGTGTAGCATACTCAATCTCATGTTTCATAGGATATCATCCATAATCCTTTTGCTGCAGTGAAACAAGTAAAAAAAATAAGTTTCTTGCATTTTAACTAAAATAAAAAATATACGCACAATAACACATATACTTACAAATGTAGCTACAAAACCATGATTGCCCATTTGGCCTAGGTGTGATGTGTGGCCCGGCTCAACTCTCTTCTTTGCAGGAGCCTGTTTATTTAAGAAAAAAGAAATACATAAATTAAATGTAAAAAATTACTAAAATTTATGAAAATTATAAATATAAACTATTAATTTGTATACCTTTTGTTGAGGAAATGACTCCTGAAGACGTAGCTGTCTACGAAAAAACTGCCACATCTCAGGTGGTATGTTAGGTTGCGTCTTATTTTTTTCCACCATACGATATCTCCTATTAATTTAATCTCAAACAAAAAAAAGAATCGGAATACATACACATATATACACACACATACACATACACATACCCACATACACATATACATGCAAACATATACACATACGTATATGCATACATATACACATAAACACACATATACATATCCACATATATACGTACACACACATGCATGCATATACACTCATTCATACAAAATACATGCATTTATCCCACAATAATGTGTATTTGTGTATATGTGAATATGTGTGTATGTGTAAATGTGTATATGTGAATATGTGTGTATGTGTAAATATGTATATGTGAATGTTTATGTATGTAAATAATCAAATTAGTAATATTAAATACCATTATTTGTAGATTCTGATCAATCAGATGGAGCTCCACCACCATCTCCTCTTCGTGCAAGGACTATATATTGTAAGTATATCAAACATTTAATTTTAATATACTTGATAGATACATAACTTATATATTTTTCTGTTTCTTATTATAATCAGATTCTGATCAATCAGAGAGCATGACACCACCTCCTACCCATGCAACGACTTCACATGTGTCCTGTGATAGGAATTATGATGAATTTTACTATCAAGAGCATATTATATGTTGGTGTAATTCTTGTTATGGCACGTATGGAAGACCACTATTGGAATGTATTGAACATGAGGCAGAGTATGGTACTTTTGAGCGTGCACCATCATGTGGTCAACTTGATAATGCTTGGGTATGTATTTTTTCTATAAATAATGTCATTATTTTATTTAAAAACCATATACAAAATCAAATTATTGTTGATATACAGGAATACTTGCTCAATGATGATGATGATGATAATTTTTCTCCAAATGTCAATATACCTCATACACGTCATGGACTTGCTGTTTATCAATTACAAGCAGAGGTTTTTAGAAATCCTCTACCTCCTGGTTTAGAGACTGAAACGGCTGGAGATTATCCATTGGAAGCTGGTGATTGTTCTCTAGTACAAACATATGGTAGAAGAAGATATGGAGGATGGAATAGAGGACCACTTCCTTTAGATGGAGAGGTTTTCTTTTTTTGGGGTAATTGTTGTTCAAGGACTAATTGCAGATTTGAGGAGCCTGAAAATGGTCATGAATCACCATACATGAGTAGAGATGTATCAACATACATATTTTTCAATGCTATTTGTTGGAGAAACAATCACTAATTGGACATATATTTGAAGTTCAAATCTTAGGAAGAAAACCCCATGCCTATGTGAAGGGACAAATTCACAAGTGTATCATATTTGTAAAGTTAGTTCACTTTAGTTCTAGAAGTTTTTTAAAATCACAAGAATACGAAAATCTATATAAGTTAGTTTGTATCAACTGACGTGGAGAGAGAATGAGAGAGAAGAAGTAGAAGAAGGAGTTCATTTTATACGACTGAGTATAGTCGGGCTTCTCTGAGTGAGAAAGCATATGTAAAACTTCTGAGTTTTCATAGCTATGAAAAAGAACTGAGTAAAGTTCTGTGTATGAGTCTCTCTCCATCATCTCCATGCTTGCCTACTGTGTGATGAATTCAAAAGTTCAAGTTTTCTGAGCAATTCGATGTCTGGCATCGAATCTTGGCTGATAAGTCATTATTTCCATTCTCTGTGTGCTAACTGTTGTTGAATCTTTTAAAAACATGAAGTTTGTGGAGCAACTCGATGCCTGGCATCGAGTTTCAGCATAAAGTGGATGCCTGGCATCAACTTCTAACATACAAGTGGTCTTCTTCATGTGTGTGTAAAAGAGAGTATTTCTGGTGCAGAAAAAGGGCCTAAAAAAGCACAAAGTCGATGCCCGGCATCAACCTTGACTGAAATTCGATGCTAGGCATCGAATTTTTATTTTTAGACACCCAGAAATACTAAAACAGGCAAAAATTTCTAGTTTTGGAAGGTCAGACAAGGTCATCTTGTGAAGGCCATAACTTGAGTTCTAGAGATCCGTTTGATGCATATGATAGCTTGTTGGAGAGCTCTACTCTTATAGTTTTATTTTATAAAGTTTCATGGACAAATAGTACTTGAGCTAAGAGAAATTAGCAAAATACTGAAGGTATGTCATTTCGGTGACTAGGAATTTCTGTAGAAGCAAAGTTCTCACTTTAGGCTATCATTTCTCAAAGTTTGGAGTGGCAATGAGTTAATGGTGACCATAGAGGTGTTCTAGTGTCACATTAATTCATTTGTTGTGGTGTTTCATACATCAACAAGTGGTATCAGAGCAGAAAGATTCTCGAGAGCAGAAGACGACAAAGGTACGAGAAGTTTTGTAAAGTTTTCCATTAAAGTTTGAAAGGTGAAGCATTTGAAGACACAAGGCATCAAAAGGTTACTTCAAAAGTATCCTCATACACAAAGAACTTCAAAAGGTATTATCCTTTATCCTTTAAGCTCACAGGTTGCAGCAGAAGAAAAGAACTATGGCAGATCATATCTCCATTGACAAACTGGACAGAGATAATTACCCCGCATGGGTAATGAGAATGGAAGCCTTACTTATGAGTAAGGATCTCATGGTATATGTAACAGGTGAAGAAGAGAAGCCAGTATTTGAAGATGAAAGCCGACCAAAGAAAGAGGAACTTGATGCTTTAAAGCATTGGCAGAAGAAGGATGCAAGTGCAAAAGCATACATCTACAATACAATCTCTGATCATTTGCTACCACACATCAGAGGATTGGAATCATCTGAGGATATCTGGAATGCATTGGAGTATCATTTCCAAAGTACTACTAAAGCACGGAAAGCAAGTCTATGGTCAGAGTTTACAACATTCAAGAAGAAGCCAAGTCAAACCATTAGTGATTATGTCACTAAGATGAAGGATCTAGCAGATAGTCTTGGATCCATAGATGAAGATGTTGAAGATCACAGATTGATTGCTCAATTACTTGCAGGTTTGAGAGGGGATGAAAGGTGGAAACCTTTTTTCTTATCAACAGAACTTTCATTAAATCATTATGTTCCAGATTTGAACCAGTTGCTTGGTTTGATGCTCACATATGAGCAAGACTTGAAGGGAGATGGAGATAAAGGACAAAGTTCTGCAATGTACATGAAGAACAAGAAGAAAGGAGATAAAGGTAAAGCAAAGGATGAAGAAGAGTCAACTTCTCAAGTTTATTATGCAAGAGGTAAAGGCACTGGCAGAGGAAGAGCAAGAGGTTTTGGAAGAGGAAGAGGTAATCAAAATAACAACAAGAAGGCTTGCTGGATCTGTGGATTGAGTAATCATTTGGCTCATGACTGTTGGCACAACCAACAAGGATCAAACCAGAATCAAAACAACAATAGCAGAGGCCGAGGTGGAAGATATCAAAGTAATTTTCAAAGAGGTAGACAAAGTCAAAGAGGAGGCTATGGTAGAGGTGGAGGAAGAAGTTGGGGACAAAATCAATCCTACAACACCACCTACTACAACTATGCAAATGACACACAGAATGAAAGTCATACATCATTGATGATGAACTCAATCAACACATCAGATAAAGAAGATCTAAAGGTATTTTACATTGACTCTGGATGTTCTAATCATTTGTCAGGAAACATAGAATTGATGTCAGAATTGGAAAAAGGTATTTCGAGTCACACAGTTCAAACTGGTGATAATAGAAGACATAGTGTACATTCAATTGGAAACGTGAAATGCAAGAGTGGAGCAGATTTGCTAACCAATGTTTTGTATGTTCCTACAATACCTAAAAACTTGATTAGTGTGGGACAGATAGTTGAAAAAGGTTTTCAAGTCAGGTTTACAAATGAAGGAGTATTTGTGGAAGATCCAAAGAATGGATATAATCAGATTGTCTCTGGTAAGAAAGAAGGTAGACTCTTTACTTTAAGAGTGCAAGGAAACATTGGTCAAGCTTTGCTCATACATGGTGAAGCAGTGATTACAGAACTTGATCTCTGGCATAAGAGATTAGGTCATTTCAATGAAAGAGGAATTAAAGCTTTGGTTGCTAATCAGTCTGTACTAGGATTACCAAATGTGCAAAGTCAACATATGGTTTATAAATGTGAAGCATGTCAAATGGGTAAAGCACACAGGTTACCATTTCAAAAGAAAGGATTCAAACATGATGGACTACTAGAGCTCATTCATACAGATGTATGGGGACCAACAAAAGAAGGATCTATCAATGGCTCAAGGTATTATGTTCTTTTCATTGATGATGCTACAAGATGGATAACATTATATGTTTTGAAGGAAAGATCAGAAGTGTTTGGAGCCTTCAAGCATTTTCATGCATATGCAGAGAGAGTACAGGTCAAAAGCTTAAAAGACTGAGGTCTGATGGAGGGGGAGAATACTTCTCCCAAGAGTTAAATGATTATCTTTGGAATGCAGGTATTAAGAGACAAATAACTTGCAGGTATACACCACAACAAAATGGTGTAGCAGAAAGAAGGAACAGGACTTTGGTTGAGTTTGCTAGAGCTATGTTGAAGGAGAAGAATTGTCCAAATTATCTTTGGGCTGAAGCTGTAAATACAGCTACATATCTTGTGAATAGATTACCATGTGCAGCTCTCAATGGTATGACTCCATATGAAGCTTGGTGGGGTAAGATACCAACACTAGATCATTGTAGAGTGTTTGGATCAATTGCATATGCTTATGTGCCATCACAGCTTAGGCATAAACTTGAACCAAAGGCAAAAAAATATGTGTTCATTGGTTATGATGAAAAGCAGATGGGTTACAGGTTGTGGAATCCTTTAACCAAACAATTTCTTGTTTCTAGAGATGTTACATTTGATGAACAGAAAAGTTGGTATGCAGATCAAAGTCATACATCTGAAGAATTTGAAGAAGAGGTAAGAAGATGTGAGAAAGGAAAATCAATTGTGCAGGTAAATAGAGATGAAGACTATATGCAAGCAAGTACATCCAGAAGTGGATTAACAAGAAGGAATGAAGAAGCTCCTATATTTGATGAAGAAGTGTATCCAGACACATATGAAGAATGTGAACCAAGAAGGTCAAGCAGGACTAGAAGACAACCAGAAAGGTATTCTTATGATACTTCTTACATAACTCAGAAGAACTATGCATATATGGTCAAAGAAGATGAAGAACCTCAGAACTATGATGAAGCTAAAGGTAAGAAGCAATGGGAAGAAGCAATGAAGGAAGAGTTCAATGCACTGGAGGAGAACAAGACATGGGAACTTGTTCCTAAACCAAATGGTAAGAAAGTAATTGGAAATAAATGGGTTTATAAAGTGAAGAAGCTTGCAGATGGAAGTATAGCCAGATACAAAGCTAGATTGGTGGTGAAAGGCTATGCCCAGACCTATGGCTTAGATTATGATGAGACATTTAGTCCCGTAGCTAAGATGTCAACTATAAGGACAATCATTGCTATTGCAGCTTCAAAAGGATGGACTCTAAGTCAATTGGATATAAAAAATGCATTCTTGAATGGATACATATCAGATGAGGTATACATGGAACAACCTCAAGGGTTTATAGATTCCAGGTATCCAAATTTTGTTTGCAGGTTGAGAAGAGCATTGTATGGATTGAAGCAAGCTCCAAGAGCTTGGAACTATAGACTGGTGAAGTATCTCAATGATCTTGGATATCAAAGTTCAAAAGCAAACCCAAGTCTACTTATCAGAAGAACAGAGGAAGGTACAATCTACATTTGTATTTATGTAGATGACATTATAATCACAGGTACTTCAGATGAAGGAATCAAGGAGGTAAAGAGATTGCTTGAAAAAGAATTCAAGATCAGTGACCTAGGAAATTTATCATACTTTCTTGGATTGGAAGTTACTTATACAGATCATGGCATATATGTGTCACAAGAAAGGTATCTTCTGAACTTGAAGAAGTTTGATATGGAAAATTGCAGAGAAGCTCCAACTCCACTTGAAGTTAATCACAAGCTCAGTAAATATGATGGTGCAGACTACAAAGATATGAGGAAGTATCAATCTCTTGTGGGTAGTTTGATTTATGCTACACTAACAAGACCTGATCTTAGTTATGCAGTGGGAGTTTTGTCACAATTCATGCATTGTCCAAAGGACCCACATTGGATTGCAGGTCAAAGAGTTCTTAGATATATCAAAGGAACTATAAAGGAAGGATTATATTATCCTTTTACATCAGATTTGAAGTTGAGAGCCTATAGTGATTCAGATTGGGCAGGTAACCAGGATGACAGAAGATCAACTCATGGTTACATGATATACATTGGTGATAAGCTTGTAAGTTGGTGTTCAAAGAAACAACATACAGTAGCATTATCGTCAACTGAAGCAGAGTACAAAGGACTTGTGGAAGCAGCTAAGGAAGTCATATGGATGCAGACATTGTTCAAGAGCTTAGGCATTGATCAAGGTACACCTACAATACATGGAGATAATATGAGTTCACTTTATCTTGCAGCAAATCCAGTATTTCATGCAAGGACAAAGCACATAGAGATACAGTATCATTTTCTCAGAGAAAAGGTAATGGAGAAGGAGATTGAAGTGGAGTACATTTCTACTAAAGATCAGTTAGCAGACATAATGACAAAGAGCTTGGATGGTGTGAAGACCAGCAGATTTAAAAGCATGGCAGGAGTAAAAGAAAAGAAGAAAATATGAAGGAACAGAGAATGTCAATTAATGATTGAGGGGGAGTTGTTGGAGAAACAATCACTAATTGGACATATATTTGAAGTTCAAATCTTAGGAAGAAAACCCCATGCCTATGTGAAGGGATAAATTCACAAGTGTATCATATTTGTAAAGTTAGTTCACTTTAGTTCTAGAAGTTTTTTAAAATCACGAGAATACGAAAATCTATATAAGTTAGTTTGTATCAACTGACGTGGAGAGAGAGTGAGAGAGAAGAAGTAGAAGAAGGAGTTCATTTTATACGACTGAGTATAGTCGGGCTTCTCTGAGTGAGAAAGCATCTGTAAAACTTCTGAGTTTTCATAGCTATGAGAAAGAACTGAGTAAAGTTCTGTGTATGAGTCTCTCTCCATCATCTCCATGCTTGCCTACTGTGTGATGAATTCAAAAGTTCAAGTTTTCTGAGCAATTCGATGCCTGGCATCAAATCTTGGCTGATAAGTCATTATTTCCATTCTCTGTGTGTTAACTGTTGTTGAATCTTTTAAAAACATGAAGTTTGTGGAGCAACTCGATGCCTGGCATCGAGTTTCAGCATAAAGTGGATGCCTGGCATCGACTTCTAGCATACAAGTGGTCTTCTTCATGTGTGTGTAAAAGAGAGTATTTCTGGTGCAGAAAAAGGGCCTAAAAAAGCTCAAAGTCGATGCCCGGCATCGACCTTGACTGAAATTCGATGCTAGGCATCGATTTTTTATTTTTAGACACCCAGAAATACTAAAATAGGCAAAAATTTCTAGTTTTGGAAGGTCATACAGGGTCATCTTGTGAACGCCATAACTTGAGTTCTAGAGATCTGTTTGATGCATATCATAGCTTTTTGGAAAGCTCTACTTTTCTAGTTTCATTCTATAAAGTTTCATGGAGAAATAATACTTGAGCTAGGAGAAATTAGCAAAATACTGAAGGTATGTCATTTCGGTGACTAGGAATTTTTGTAGAAGCAAAGTTCTCACTTTAGGCTATCATTTCTCAAAGTTTGGAGTGGCAATGAGTTAATGGTGACCATAGAGGTGTTCTAGTGTCACATTAATTCATTTCTTGTGGTGTTTCGTACATCAACACTATTGCTACATTACATGCTGGTGATGAATTATTAGTGAATTATGGATGGCGTAGACCTCCAAGAGCACCTTTTAGCTAGAGAGAATGAAAATTTTCTATCCATATTTAATAACTTATATATTTAATTTTATGGTTAAAGTTTACTTTTTATTCATTTATGTAATACTAATGAATTTTATTCATGTGTGTAGATTCCAACGTATGATGTTGATGATATTCCTCCACACCATTCACAATTGCCAATAAGACCTCATTTATCAGAACCTTCTATGAGGAGGCTATGAAAAAGTGATCTTGTGGAATATGCAAGGTTGAAAGATCTATATTCAAAAGAAGATAAAGTACAAGATCTGTGCGACAATGATGAAGATGATGGCATTGCATATTTTATTGAGGATTGGTATCAAAATGACAGTGAGAACATTGATATTTCTAAAAATTAGAAATATCTTCCAGAGGAATGTCTAAAGCATGTATATGAAGGAAGTCATTTGACATGACTAAGTGCGAGCTTACTTATTCTCAATCTTCAAAATCTTTTTGAATGGATTAATGTATCTGTTACGACGCTATTAAGCAATCATTTTCAATTTTCTATATATATATATATATATATAAATGTACACATAATATACATGAATGTGGTACACAAATATAATATACACACACATATACACACATACACATGTTATGAGAGTAAGGTCAAAGTATACATACCTGTATCGAATGAAGATGTTTTGTCCATCTAGCCTTTAGAATTGTCCATCCAACCTTTAGAATCTTCTTGATACATATGTTTCTCCTATTTTAGACGACCTAATACCTCTGCTGCTAACTCTTTTGCATACAAATATTAAGTATCAGTTAGCTATGAAGGTATTAAGTCGTTAGTAAAATGGGAGGACCAAATTTATCTAGAAGATTTTGAAGGATGGCAAAATAATTTTAAAGGATGCGAAGAGAAAAAAGTGTCCATTCAATGCAGGTTTTCATAAAAACAAAATCAAATATACACAGCTACACATGCATACATACATACATACACATTCATACATACATACACAGACATACATACATACATACATACACATGTATACACACATACATATACATATATGCATACACATGCGCATACGTATATATACATACATATACACCTATAAAACACATATACATACATATATACATATATACATATATACATATATACATATATACATATATACATATATACATATATACATATATACATATATACATATATACATACACATATGTATATGCATGCACATGCATATACACATCCACATACACATAAGCATACACGTATATAAAATTATATATATATATATATATATATATATATATATATATATATATATATATATATATATATTTATTTGTTTCACTATATCTTTTTTTTATGAACTTACAGGTAATTATTTGAAAATTTTTTACCAAGTCCGAGTATTCTTGCTACCTCATGTGATGAAATGAAGAAGATAATCAACAATCTTGGTATAGATTTTCAATGTATACATGCATGTCCTAACGATTGTATTTTATATAGAGGTGAATATGCAGACTCTTTGACATGTCCCAAATATCAATCTCCTCGATATAAGGACGAAGAAGGTAAAATCCCAAAAAAGGTGTTGAGACATTTTCCATTGGCTACACGGATTGGACGTATGTTTCAAAGCTCTGAATTATCAAAGCTTTTGACATGGGGACATCGTCATAAAAGTACTGATGGAATAATCAAAATTTCTCATGATAGTGTTTCTTTTTAGCATATTGATTCTACATGGCCTGAATTTGCACAAAATGCACAAAATCTAAAGTTAGAAGTTTCATTAGATGGGGTTAATCCATTCTCCATGAAATCCACTAAATGGTCAACATGGCTAGTGGTAGTCATAAACTACAATCTTCCGCCATATCTTAGCATTAAAAAGGAACATTTAATGCTTTCACTTTTAATCCCAGGCAAAAGACAAGTTAAAGATATGATATATATCTTGCTCCTCTCATTGCCTATCTCCAAGAGTTATGGAGAGGTATTAATGTCATCGATGTATCGAGAAGCATCAACGAAAGACATATTATAGTTTGTGGTATTGTGGCTTGGACTATTCACAATTTTCCAGGATATGGTGTTTGTTTAGGTATTGATGTAAGTTTTTTTTATTCAATATGCATATAAATAAATATGATTTAAACTAATTATATTTTTATCGTCTTCATGATGCTGGAATATCTACTAAGGGTTATAAATCTTGTCCATATTGTGGTGATTGGTTGAGATCAATCTATAGTAAGGATCTCAACAAAAATATTTATATTCGACATCGAGGATTCTTGTCTGATGATCATCGATTAAGATCTAAAAGAGAAGTGATACATTTTAATGGAAAGCTTGAAACAGCTCAGTGTCCAAAACCTATGACGCCTATGGATTGGTATAAAAAATGGACAAATGGACCTCTGATAGATCCAGAATCATAAATCTTCAATGATGATGACGATAATGAGTATGTGAAGAGAGGTAAAGGAAAATTGGCACTCGTAGAGAACATATCAATATGGCATTCTTTGGAGTATTGGAAAGAATTAAAAGTATGCTATCTTCTTGATCCTATGCATATATTCAAGAATATTGGTTATTCACTATGGGAGCATCTTCTTGGACCAAAAGATACCATATCATCAAGGAATGATTTGAAAGATCAAAACTCAAAACCAAAGTTATGGCCAGTTTTTTATAGACATCGACAAGAAACGACTTATGCACATGCTCCTTGGGTACTTACAACAAAAGAGATACAGACTATCAACAATAGGATTCAATTGATTAGGACTCCTACAAGATATGGAGCATCTTTCCAAAACATGTTTTACTATGGATGATAAGAGCTTATCTGGGTTAAAGACCCATGACTGGCATAACTTTTTGAAACATATTTTACCTTTGGTTATCGATGGATGTACAACAAAAGGAGTACGAGATGTGATCTATCATCTTGGATCGCTTATAAGGTAATTATAATACTTTTATATTTAATATGTATGAATATTGGATATCTTTTATTTTTTAATTAACTTCTTTATAATTTTTTTTATATGTATAGGTGGATTACATCAAAAGAGATTGAGAAAAACTCGATCCCACAAAAAAATGTGAATGCAAAGAGCAGCATATTAGAATCAAAGCCATTGATTCTTTACGTAAAACAGAGGATTCTAGTATTGTTGCTTCTTTCAAGCAACTATCACGTGCTTGCTCAAAAGACACGAACCTTATAGATGGCAAACTTGGTTACGTGGGAACTCTTGTTGGTATCTACGAAATTTCATTTCGAACATTCAAACAAGTAGCAAAAAGTTTATATTTTTTATGATAGAGTTAGTTAATTTTTTTAGCACCTAATAATGGGTTTTTGTTTTTATATATTTTGATAGGTCATTTTGAAGGTTGACTAGTTTCGAGCCGAGTATAAAGGTAGTAATTCCACATTAAGAAAGGAGATATGTGGGTTTTGAGCAAGAACCATATATTCTTCCTAGGCATATTGAACAACCATTTTTTTATAAAAACCCAGATTGCAATGCCCCCCTCCCCCCTAGGGTGTGAAGTGGAGAACCAAAGGTGGTTCGGAGAAATGCATTTGAGCCGTTTCTGGAGATCCTCTGTGTCGATTTTAATCTCTTGTAAGCAGATAAAGTCGGGGTTGAGGCAATTGTCTTTGAACCACTGGCCAAGAGTTGCTGCTCTGGAGGGGTTAGAGAGGCCTCTAACATTTAGCAATGTGAGTTTCATTATTGGTGGTTGCCCTCTTTGAGGGGAGGGACCCAATCTTTTTTTTCTTGTGATCTTCTTTTTTCTTCCCAGCTTCTTGACTTAGGATCCTACTCTTGAGGGGGCTCTTCCAAGGCATGCCCGACGGTTGTTTCCTTTTAAGCTTTGGCTTTTGTTGCGGAAAACTTGGCATGCAAGTCAGAAGAGTAGGACCAAGGAAGGAGCTCTCACTGTCTGGATTGTCTTCATTGCTAGTAGTGAAGCCTTCCTCTTTACTCGTGGTGTAACCTTCCTGGTTGTCTTCTTTGCTGGTAGAGCTCCCGAGGGTATTATTAGTGGGGTCTTCATCAAAATTTTTATCCCCTGGGAAGTCGTCCTCATTAATCTCCTTTTCTAGGTTAGAGTACATTATATTCGAAGGAGCAATTGTCATGACATTCCTTGCTGCTGATCTCTATCGCCAGGAGGTGTCTGTCACGACGTGCATTAAGTGTTGTGTGCAAAGGTTCACTAAATAGTGAAGAAAAACAAACCTTGATTTGAAGTGAGAAGGGTGCTTTCTGTGACTGTTCACGATGGTGTGGATTTTGGGTGGCACTTCACGACCGAGTGGCTTGAGACCTTCCGTAAGTGTTTATTTCCATTTTTTCTTCAAAGAAGAACTTAATATTCTTTTGGTTTTGAATCAAGTTAGGGACGAAGATCAATCTCTGTGATAGTGGAAGTTTTTCTCCAAGCGTGATTCCGAGTCCATGGCATGGCTTCTGTGGCCCCCTCCCTCGTGATAAGCAACTTGGCTCCAGTCGAGGGGTGATTGGTAACCTGGCCCCTATTTTGGAGGGGGGATCTTGTGTCGCTCCTAGGGCCTTCCAGGGTGTTGAGCCTCCCTCGGTCTCTTTGAGTAGAGTTGCAATCCTCTGAAAGCAAGAAGGGCTCAAGAAATTTTGTCTCATTGGACAAGTGTTTGGCCCTAGGCCGTCGCTCGAAATTGTGCACCAATGGCTTCGAAAAGAGTGGTTCCCTTGTGGGTTGATTATTAGCAAGTGTCAGTTCCTACCAGCTATTCATATGTTGCTAGTCTTTGGGAATGAAGATATGGCATTGCAAGCCCTCAGTGTCATAACCTGGAAACTTGGGTGGGCAACCCTCTTTCTGTTTAGATGGTCCCCCATTTTTATTCTCGACAAATCAAAATCTCTATGCTAACCTCTCTGGGTCGAGCTCACTAAACTACCATACTTCTTGTACAACTTCTTGTGGGACATCGTTTCTCCAATCGGCAAGCCATTAGCTTTGCGGGAGGATGTTGGTGGTTTCATTTATGAAGGTGCGATACACTCTTTCAGTGCTCGACGGCACCCTCAAATCTGCATCCAGACTAACCTTAGCGCACTGCTTCCTTCAAAGATCATAGTGGACCTGGGCAAAGGGGATGTCTTGGAACAAGATGTTATCTACCTAACACATGTTTTTGTTGTGGCCAACAAGGCCATAGGATCAAAGAGTGCCCATTGAGACAAATCCCCCAATGAACGAAGAGGAAGTTAAAGGCTCCCAAAACCTAGAAGTTGACTCAAACGGGTTCAAGGAAGCCAGAACAAGAAGGAAAAGTACAAGGGTGACTTTTGAAAGAAACTGTACTCCATATGCCCCCTGAAACAACTTGTTTTGCAATCTAGAAAAGGAGATTAATGAGCTTGATTACCTAGATAGGAACCAGTTTGAAGTGGACACCAGTAGCAAAGACCTAGAGATCCCTAACAACAAAGAAACCAATCAAGAGGGCTACACTACAAGCAAAGAAGATGGTTTTACCACTAGCAACAAAGACAATATGGATAGTGAAAGTTCCATCATTGGATCGACTATTTAGGATACAGTCTCTTGCTCATTTCAACAAGAGACCTCCTGCAAGGGTGAACCGCCTATTGAGTTACCTTAGAAAAACAAACTACTAAGTCACGACCCCTTCCCAACTAAAAAGAGAGACGAATCCAAGAGGCAAAAGGATAAGAACCCTTCCCGTAAAGAGGGTAAATTACGGCAATGATCATCATCTCGTTAAATGCTAGGGGGATGATTGATCCCTCAACAACGATCATCATTGGTCAATGGCTTCGTGACATTAGCCTAAACCCTGATTTCATTTATATTCAAGAGACTAAAATTGATGGAGTAGACCTCCAAAAATGTCTTAGACATAACTCCTCGACCCATGTCTTGATCTCGATGTCACACCCCTGGGGGTTGGGTGGGACAGTAATTGGTATAAACCAATTCTGGTTTGAAAAGATTGAGATCTCCATTGAAGACCAGAGCCATTGATGGATTGCCACTTCCTTTGGTGCCTCCTTTCAATTCATGTTAGTTTCTATGTACGCTCCAAACGGCCAGAGCCATTGATGGATTGCCACTTCCTTTGTTGCCCCTTTCAATTCATGTTAGTTTCTATGTACGCTCCAAACGGCGAGTTAGAGAGACTGGACACCTGGGCCTCCTTGGACTCGCTTCCCTCCAACTTACTAATTTGTGGTGACTTCAACATGGTGGAGGACCGTGCACACAAATGGAACAACAAGGGTCAGGTCATCGAGAGTTGTGAGAAAGGAACTTGGGACAAAACCAAACTGCACTTGGATCTGGTTGAATTCAAAGACTCAAAAGGCTTTTCGTGGTGAAATCTCCAAGAGGGTGAGGACTTGAGGAAAGCTAGACTGGATGGAAGCTACATTGCTCAGAACATTATTCATCGGTGCGGTCGTCCTTCCCTCTTGCAACACACTGACCTTGTCATCTCTTATCAGTACTCGACCATTATTGCTTTCGAACCTGTCACCAAAACCGGTAAGGCTCCTTGGTTTCACGCCTGCTCGACTTGCTTCTCTCTCCTCTCTGTCCATTGAGAAATTGCTGAAGTGTGGAAGGAGGCGTTTGCCTCCTATTCATCCCCAGCCAAGAGCTAGAGATGCACGATGGAAAAGTCACAGTAGATCATGATAAGAGCCAAGAAGATGCTCCACACCATTCGGTGTGCATGTAGAGAAGCTCTATATCATACACTCTAGAGACTTGAGGAGGAAGTGAACAAAGGAAAAGCTCAATCCCACAAGGGTCTATGAAAAATCAAAGCACTGTTGAGATACGAGGAAGAAATACAAAGGAAAAATTTGCAAATATTCTTTAGGGACTGGTGGGTTGGCAAAGCTGACAAACCCACCAAAGAGATGTGTAGCATCCTTAAAAGGAAGCAGAATACAGAATTGATCCCCCCTATTGCTAGACTCAAATGGCGATGTATGCAATACGAAAGAGGAAAATTTCAGAATCATTGAAGAGCACTTTTCGAGACTCTTGGGGATCTCGACCCCCCTCTCCCATAGGATCCCACACAAACTTTGCTCCTTGCTTGATGCCCCTATCTCAAATAAATCATTGAATTCATTGATGACCTCCCTAGTGGGAAAATCCCGGGGCCAGACAGGTTCACTAATGAGTTCTTTAAGTCCTTCAAGTTGGTAATTGCCACCCCTCTACGTTTGGTCTGAAAGGAGGCACTCAACTTTGGCATGCTTCTAACTTGTCTCAACAATGGCATCATCAAGGTAATCAACAAAAAAGGGGAAAAGAATAGAATTGAAAACGTTTGTCTCATTACGATGCTTCAAATGGGATATAAGATCATTACTAAAGTCATATCCAACAAAATTCACAACCATCTAAGAGCGTGGTTAAGTGAGGACCAAAAAGGTTTTGTCACAGGAAGGTCAATATTGGAAGCCATTATAGATATTTGCGAAGGTCTTGACTTCACAGATGACTCAAGACAAGATGTGGTTTTCCTCAAGATCGACTTTGGCAAAGCTTACGACAGGCTAGAATGGAACTATATTTTGCATTCTCTTAAAGATCTCGGATGCAGCTAGAAATTCACCAAGATGATCTCCACCCTTCATGGAAACGCATCAACTCAAATTAATGTTAATGGCCAACTTTCAAAGGTGATCAAAGTAAAAAGATTGATTAAACAAGGGTGCCCCTTGGCTCCCCTTCTCTTTGCCATTGGTAGAGAAGGGCTTAGCCAGCTAGTGGAACAACAAGTGGAAGCAGGTAATATCAAAGGCTTCCGATTGCCTCGAGACCATGGCGAGATCACCATGAGACGTTTTTCCAATGATATGAATGCATTTTTCCACAACGATAGTACTAGCCTCGAGACATTTTGTAGGTGCCACGATACTTTCTGCAAAGACTCTAGATCCAAAATCAACCACTCAAAGACTTCTTTCAGAGCTATTATTGAGATCCAACCTTACCTTCTCTTTGAATATGGCTGTCAAAACGTTCCTCCAAGCCAAATTTTCCGACTTCTTGGGATTCCCTTGGGCTTTGGTATCTCGTTAGAGCAACGATGGAATTATATCCTAGCCAGACACATAAATCAATCTCCCTGGTCGCACAATGTTTATCAACACATTCCTCATTTCATTGACCATTTACTTCCTCTCTTGTTGGAGACCGAAATAGCAAGAGCTATCCAAACTAAAAATTATTTGTAGAAAATTCCTTTGGACGAGAGACAACAACAGGAGGGGGGTGCCTAAAATCAAGTGGTCCATCTGCACTAGCCAAAGGGATAGTGGGGGCCTTGGCATTCTCGACATTGGATGCATGGCTAACAAACTTGTGGCAAAATGGATGATTAAGGCATGGTGCAATGGGGAGGCCTTGTGGGCCAAGTTGATCTTCAGAAACAAGAATGCATTGACTTTCGTGGGATTCCTGAATTGGAAGAATCTTGACATTCTAGCCCTTTTGTTTTCCCCAATCTCGGTTTTCCCAAAAGGCCTGAATATTATGTGCTCCCTATGGAAGAGTTGGAATAAATTCAAAAGCTTCATAAGAATGAGTGAAGATTGGAAGTGGCTCGCCAGTGTCAGACAAAATGACTCTATCTGGTTTCTGATCCATGGCATCCCAAACGTGGAATCTTGGAACATTCAAAATTCCAAGAGGCTATGGAACAAAGGCTTCAAAAAATGGAAACATCTCTTGAAACAAGACACCAACCAGTGGATCAACTTCGAGGATATTGACCCTAGAGTAAGCATTACCTATGAACAATGGAATACTTTACAAAGCAGACATCTTGCTTGGGTCTACTCTAAAGTCTATCTTCTCATGGGACACAACCTACCATGCCCATGTGGTCTCAAATGGCACAATGGCAATTTGCCTAACAAAAATCTCAAACATCAAAGAAAACATTGATTATCAGGTCAACCTTAACAAGAAGTGGTGCCTATCATGGACGCAGCTGTAGTGGGATATGAAGTTCATGGCTATCTGGCACCCTCTCATAGAAATCAAAAAGTTTGTCCTCTTATGGCAAATTCTTCATCTGGGAATCTCAACCAATCTAAAGGCTAGCAAACTTTGTGGGGTGTCTCCCTAGTGCAAGCGTTGCTACTGGTCCATTGAAGATGTTGCTCGCATCTTCTTTACTTATCCCAACTCTAACAGGCTCTAGCAGATTGTCAAAAAGAAAATTTAGACTTCAAAAACATATCACTTGGAAACAAGCTCTACTGAGGGAAGCGATCGGCTGCTTGGCGACTCCCCGGAAAGCCATCAAAGGGTAGGTCCTTTGGAAGTTGTGGCGGGAAAGATGTGCTTATAGCTTTGATGACTCCCCCAAAGAGTGTTCAATTGAGAAATTGTTGTTCCTCCTCGGAAAAAGAATCGCTAATTGTAAGAAATCTCCCCCCTCCCTTCAGGCACCATTAGGTTCTCCTTCTGATCAACAACAAGCTTAAACCCAAGTGGCCCCCACATGATGGTGATGAGAGGGTGATTAACTGTCTTGGTAATGCCATCTCAACTCTTTAAAATCTACCCTTCTGGAAAATTTATGGGAATTACCATATAAGAGACCATAGCGGAGCGTGAAGAAGCTTGTGGAACATTGTGAGGTGGAAAAACTTGTAAAGTGGTAAAAGTGCAATTATTCAATAGCTTAGGAAATCAAAGAAAAATATCTCAAGTGCAACACGCCGCAAACAAGTGGAGGCTTAGGGAGTGAGAACTCTAGTGAGTTACCTCCAAAGGATTGATAATAGCCCAGAGCAAGTAAATAAGTAGAAAAAATCAAGGAATTCAATTTTGCATTCATGCCATTGCTCCAGTCACTTTGGGAAATGGCGTCCGTGAAAGTCCCATAGATAATTCTAAGAGACAATCAAATTGAAGTGATAAGCTTATCTAGGGATCAAGTAGAGGGACAATACTAACAAGGAGCCACAAAGAAGAAGAACTAACCAATTTTGCAATTGCTTGATTACTTTGGTAGGGCAATTTGGTGCATGTAGAATAGGAAATTTTAGGGATCTTCTTATTTGGGTACTCTATCTAGACGTTACAAAGACCTTGGGAAAGGCCTCAGCATTTAGGCGGTATTTGGATCAAACGAAACCTATGAGTGTTATGTCACTTGGGGGAATCATGGAATTGCAACATTGCAGTTTACAGTGAAGAACAAAATAGACTCACATCTTAAGGAGTTACAGAGATTAAGATACGGTGAAGCAAAAGAAAAGAATTTATAAGTTTACAATTTTCACTTGTCCCATTGCATTGGCAAAGCAAATGGGAGCTCTCATTCTATGAATTTTGGGCATTCATATGCTAATTAATTCATCATTAGACTTTAGGGATAACTTGGAAATGGCCTTAGGGTATTTTGATTGAGTTTAAATCCCAAAATCATAGCGAGAACACCGTCCATACTACCCTTGAACACTATTTCCAAATGTTTTGCAAGAGAGCAAGACGTCACAAGGAGTCCCAAAGAAGGCTTCGAGTCACTTTTTGTAACTCTTTGTTCTTCAACAAGGAGTAGAAGTTTGTGAAGCTTGGTGAACAAAGATAGATTTGAAGCACATCAATGACGACCTATGTGTGCTAATGGAGTCACGGCTTGTTTAAGGTGGTCCAAGCTGACTTGCAACTAGGAGAGAAGTCTAAAATAAGGATTGGGAAAGTAATCGATTTCTGTTTGAGCTTTCCTTCCTTTTTGAAATTAGGAATGGCTCTTTCATTTCTCTTTTTTTCCAAATTATTCATCCATAGGGACTCGTACGATAGTAATATGCTATTAGATATTCCTAAGAAATAAGTAGACTATATGCTATTAGATATTCTTAGGAAGAAGTAGAGTATATATCAAGACTTAATGAAATGGGTAAACAAGAAAAGCACAAAGTAACATATTTCAAGAACTCAACGTTTTGGATGAAAAGATGAACGATATCCAAGTAGATATGTTCATCGTAAAATAAATCCAAACCAAAATGAGAAACTTATGCACTTTTGTAAACTAAGTGAAAGGGAAGATGAATCTTTTGAATCTAAAGTCCCACCGAGCAGTCAGCCAACTTTTCCCATGAGCTTCTACCGCCTTTTTATCACTCAAGAAATTACCATTTCTCTTTTAATCCATCCATTTCAGGTCTTTTCTTATGCTATCTTTTGTTGTTAGCTCATTATGGAACCAAATTCACTCTTTCTTTCTCCAAGCACACACACTATGGACCGACTTCTATAAAGTGAATGTTAGATAAACAAAGACTTTTCAGTACTCCACATACCTTATCTATTACAACTCAATCCCACAATGCTTCTGAGATCTAACGAGAAAACATATCCTAAAAAAAGAACATGATGATGAAAGGATCCTATGTATTGGGCTAACCTAGCAATCCAAAGTTGGTAAAACAAGCAAGACATGATATAAATTATTAATAAAACTCTACAGATTACTAAAGGAACAAGTCAAAGTCTCCAAGAGATTTCTATTACCACCTCTTCCAAGCTTTACGATTCAAAAGCGACACTGAGCAGAAACACATCTATGGAATGCAAAAGTTTTTTTGTAGAACAAGGAGAATGCAATCCCACCAGCATCAAGTGGCATAGATCAACTTCAATTGTGAATCCAAGTATGTTTACCCATTCAAGTATATGAGGAAACATCCAATAAGCCAAATGGTTCAGAAACATTCTTAGAAGAAGGTCAGCCCACAAATACTTCCATAAGTGCAAGCAACACACCACAAATGTGTAGAAAAGTACTAACCTTCGGTGGGTATGGGGTGAGGACACCTTAAGCAAATCGTGAAAGCTTGAGATGAAGAAGAAGATGGAAGAAAAGGACTCATAGAGAGAGAGGTGCACAAAATTCTTCTTGATAGTGAGAAAAATTCTTGATAGAATTAAAGGTTTTTGTCATTTATACTAAAGGGTTTGACTAATTTCACATGAATTTTGAACAAAAACTCTTGTCCATGATTTTGATGCTTACATGTTATAATACCTGATTATGGATGTCTTTGGATATGCTTTTTTGGTTCTTTTCTTATATTTTTGGATAGGTACCGCTAAAGAAAGTGCTTGACTACTACAAACGCATGCTTTTGTGAAACTTTTATAGAGAATCGATTTTTTCTAAATTTATTGGATTGCACACTTCTTTGGGTGGTGATAAACTCTATTATAAGAAGACCTGCACATCAAAGAGGAGGAGGCTAGAAATCAAAGAATTACCTTGTGATTCATGAGAGTGATAGTGAGAGTGAGAGTGTGATTGAGAGTGCCAGTGTGAATGAGATTGTGATAGCTTGGGGGTGGTCGAGAGGTAGAGGCTTCGTCAAGAAGGTATTTTCCAAAGCTATTGTATTGATTGATTCATATCTATAATATCAAATTTTCCCTCTCTTAATCGTATCTTGTCTACACTTCTACGCCAAATTTTGCCATTTTGATGCTGAGATGAAGAGTGGCAAAGATTTTGAGGCATGGATTGAAGAGCTCGAGGATTTCTTTGATCTTTGACAATTTAGTGAGGATTCCAAGGAAAAAATTGGGAACTTGCACCTCCATGGCATCATAAAGCTATGGTGGAAGTCCTACATGTAGACTCAGATGCGTTCTAGTCTAGTTTTATGGAATGAGTTTAGATGGAACACAAAAAAATTCTATTGTTCTCAACACTATCATATGGAAAAGAAGATGGATCTCTATAATCTTTGACAACACCAAAGTGACAAGCATAGCTTTCCTGTTGATGAGTACAAAAGAAAATTTCCTATGCCTTCATGATAAATATGCACTTGAGGTTAGTGGTGATGTTCTCAAGAGCAAGTTTATTGAAGGGCTTCATGAGGAAATTTGCAATCAAGTCAAGGGATCTGGATGTGTCGATTTTTAGGATGCTCTTGTGATGGTTGAGAATTTTGAGAAGATGGAGAAGTTCAATTTGTAGAAGGCAAATAGAAACAGATTCATTTCGATAGTACATAGGCCACAAAGACATGTTCCAATAAGCATGAACAATTCGAAGAAGAATCCATTTTCTAATAACCAAGCTAAGAATCCTACTCATGTGGAAAATCAAAGGAGGCATCAACCCATCCATTGACAACAAGATCCTCATTTTATTGAGTAGGAAAAATGAGTTGGTCTGTGTTTTTGTTGTGGGGAGCAACGGCATCAGACATATGAGTGCCTGTAATCTTAAATCATTAGGATGAAAAACGACAAAAAAGGGTCATGTAAGGATTTCAATAAGTTTGCTAAATCGGGATTGATGTTCTCAAACTATTTCAAAAAACTTTGTGTATGTTCATTTAAAACGTACCTTATGGAAATATATTAGTTTTGGAAGAGAGAGAAAGTTTGTGTGATAATCATGAAAAGTGATATGCCTCAAAGTTTGTGCTCGTCGAGCGTTCACAGAATTTCAAGTTTCCCTCTTGTTCTTCGACTTATATAATGTGTGTTTAGGATGTTCTGCACGTTTTTACTCTACTCTCTATAGCACACCTGCTTCTCTCTTTCTCGTGAATCTGGACAATTTTTCCATGGAGAACCTCAATCCAAACACTCTCACTAAACTTTCATCTAGCCAAAGTCTATGTGATAAGTTCCATATGTACTACATCAAAGAGACTTACATCAAAGGGATCTATAAAAAAAGTTGTGGCATTTTTCTTCAAACAAATGTACTACATCATAGAGACTTACATCAGTTAGAATCTTTCAAACAAATGAAAGAAACTCCTATAGGATTGAGAATGCGGTCAAAACAAGTAAAATCTTTTTTAGATTTGATTGAAAAATCTAGCGCGAAGAAAAAGAGAATGAAAATTGCAAGAGATCGTGTAATAAATGTGTTAGGTTCCAAAAATAGCAAAAAAATGGAGGTTTGGGGTTAGACTATCTAAATTTTTCAAGATCATGAGGCAAAAAGTAACATATGATACCTATGAGGCATGGAGTGTCAAAGACATAACTTACTATTTGGTGAGTTTCAAAGAAATTTACTCCACCATTATACTTGGTGTCTTTGAAATGAAATGTTTATTCTTCTTTTGGTCTTTTGAATGATCTTGACTCTAGAAAATCTCCTCTGTATCTAAGGAACTCTTTCTTCCTATAGCTAGCAATACTTTTTGCATTTGAGACCTTTGCAACCATTTCATAGCTTGAATAACAAGGGAAATCCAATTGTAGAAGCATTGAGCCCTAGGGCATAGCCAAAAATCTTGAATGTTGCTATTCTATTAAGAAGTAAAATCCTATATGCATAAAAGGCTAGTGAGGAAAAGCCCATGTACTTTGAAAGAGTCTTCAGAGGGAATAATGCAAAATCACGGTCCTCACTATACTACTTATGTACAATACAGAATATATCTAGATTCAAGTTTGGAAGATAGTAAATGATTGAATGTATATCTACTTTTTCGTTTCCTTTACTCTCTATAGCTTTCCTTGTGTCGTTACCCCTGCCAAGATAATTTTCCTCATCCAATTTAGATAGTTGTGGAAACAATGACAAAGCAAGATCAAGAAAGAAAAACAACTTTGAATGACGCGGGACACAACTGAAGTTGTAAGGAAAAACAATCACTGAAATGAATGTAGGAGATAACCAATTCAAGCAACTAGGCTCATCAAGAAATCTTGGATGGGCCTAATTGCTTGAATCCATCATTCATCTGAATCATTACAAATCTACCATCTTTTGCCCTCATATAATGATATTAAGAGCTAAAGGCCTTTAATAAAGAGCAAACAAAGAACTTAATAGATACGACCAATTCAAGCAAACAAGCGCATCCAAAAGGATCGAATAAGCCTAATCACTTGAATTGGTGGGGTCTCAAGGATTATCATTATCATTAGAGAAACTGGTAAACTTGCCCCTTTTATGATGTGCACACTAAGAATATGAGGAATAGGTATTGGATTAGAGAAATAAATCATGAAACAGAGAAATCGACGAGATGATCGATTCAAGCGAATAGGCTCATCAGAAAGTCTTGGATGGGCCCAATCACTTGAATTAGTCATGTCTTCCAAATGATCACAAATAGATGTTAATTGGCTTACACTACATAAGGGACATGCTAAAAAATCCATAAAAAAGAACAACTCTAGACACGACCAATTCAAGTGAATAGGCTCATCAGAAATTCTCTGATAGGCCTAATCACTTGAATAAGTTGTGTCTCATAATTTTCTTATTTGAACGTACCTTGACCTCGTCTTCTTCCTGGATCAGTTCTTTCTCGTCAGTCCTTATTGTTCCTTTTTCCTCAACTACCTCCACAAACAAATATCCTCATCCAAATGAGTAAATCCCCAAATCTTTTTGCCACTGGTCAAAATCTTAATTTGCAAGGGTTGGCTTCTATGAAAGCACTCTTTCATAGCAGCATGAGAGAGCTTCTGATGAGTCTTTGAATTCTTTATTTGACAAGGATAAGTCCAGACTCAAAAATTCCTCTTTACTTTAATCCTTCTTTTTTACAAACCTCCTTGCAACTTCTTTTGATTCAGCTATAGTAGCAAGGCAATAGTCTTCTCTAATATTGAAGAGCTCTTGGATTCAATAGAGAGGAACAAAATCTTTCCCAGAGACAAAGAAATATGGGATATTTGGGAGAAGAAGTGATTTCTCTAAGATTTTCACATGTTCTTGTAGCTCTCTGATGACATGAAGTTTAAATTGAAGTTAGCTAAAGAAAACTTCAAAAGAGTTGAGGATCAAGCTAAATCTAATCTTGAGCCAAAAAGAAGTCAAATTGAGCATCAACTTTGTTTTCGAGTTCTTGAAAGATCAAAAAATCTTAAAATTGGTGAATTCTCAAAGTTTTCTCTAAGATATTGTATACCCTTTACAAATACAAGAATAGTTGGCATGTGGGCATATCAATCAAAACTTCCACAAGTCCGATATTCCATGTTCATCAGCTTAGAAAAGGTTTGACGAATTGAGTTAATCTTTTCATGAAATGGGTATTTTTTTCAACTTCTAATAATTAAAATAGTTTCTCAAGAACTTGAAATGATACTTCGCATCTAAGGAAAAAAACATGAATTCATTTTTACAAAGAATGCTTAGTAAAATGGATGCATGGGACTAAGGAGATTTCTTCTTTGGAACAAGTCTCCATAATGCAATGAAGGTTTCCTACTTTCCAATTTTAAGTTGTAAACAGGATCACTACAAGAAATAGGGGGCGTAGTGACACCCCTGAATTGAAAAAAAAATGAGCACCGTCGCTTATGCCACGTTAGCATCGCATAAGCAATGGTGCTGTTTTCGGATTTTTTTTTTACAGGCATTCATCGCATAAGCGATGCCTGCATCGCTTATGCGACACTAAATGTGTGTGTCGCAAATAGCGTCGCTAACTAGCGACGTGATTTGTGACGTTGGCAAACTGAATAGCGTCGCATATGCGATGTCCTGTGTTCCGTCGCTCTAGAATGTTAAAAAAAATTTCGATTTCTCTCGGCACATTTGTGCCGGTATTTGGACGCGAGAGCAAGAGAGAGAGAGAGAGAGAGAGAGAGAGAGAGAGAGAGAGAGCATGAGAGAGAGAGAGAGAGTGAGAGAGACACTCATCGTTGAAGCCAGGTATGCCCACACACACACACACTTACACACACATACATATGCATACACACACACATATACACACATAGACACACACACACACATAAACACACACACATACACACAAAAAAACACACACATATACACACATACACACACATACACACATAATGTTGCATACACACACATATACATGCATACACACACACACATATACATGCACACACACATATATGCATACACACACACATGCATACATAATCCACATGCACACATACACATACATAATGCATACACATGCACACACATATACACACACACATACACACACACATACACAAACACATACACACACATACACACACACATACACATACACACATACACACACATATATGCATACACACACACATAGAGAGACATGCACACACATACACATACATGCATACATAATGCATATGCATATGCATACATACATACTTACATGCATACACACACATATGCATACATAATGCACATGCATACATACACATACATAATGCATATTCATACATAATGCACATGCATACATACACATACATAATGCATACACACACATATGCATACATAATGCATACACACACATATGCATACATACATGCATACACGTACACACATAGACACATACACACACATAGACACATACACACACATAAACAGATACACACTCATAGACACATACACATACACATAGACATGCACACACATACACACACATATACACACATAGACACATACACACATAATGATGCATTCACACACATACACACACATATACACACACACATACACACCTACACACATACACACATATATGCATACACACACACACATAGAGAGAGACATACACACACATACACATACATGCATACATATGCATACATATGCATGCATAATGCATATGCATATGCATACATACATACTTACATGCATACATAATGCCCATGCATACATACACATACATAATTCATACACACACATATGCATACATAATGCATGCATAATGCATACACACACATATGCATACATACATGCATACACATACACACATACACACACATAGACACATACACACACATAAACACATACACACTCATAGACGCGTAGCGACACATACACATAGACACACACACATACACACACACATATACAAACACACACATAGACACATACACACATAATGATGCATACACACACATACACATGCATACACATACATACATGCATACATACATGCATACACATACACACATAGACACATACACATACATAGACACATACACATGCATACACATACATACGCATACATATATGCATACACATACACACATAGACACATACACACACATATACACACACATACACACATAGACACATACATACATAATGATGCATACACACACATACACATGCATACACACATACAGACACATATACACACACATACACACACATATATGCATACACACACACATAGAGAGACATACACACACATACGCATACATGCATACATATGCATACATGATGCATATGCATATGCATACATACATACTTACATGCTTACATAATGCACATGCATACATACACATACATAATGCATACACACACATATGCATACATAATGCATACACACACATACACACATATGCATACATACATGCATACACATACACACATAGACACATACACACACATAGACACATACACACACATAAACACATACACACTCATAGCCGCGTAGCGACACATACACATAGACACACACACATACACACACACATATACATACACACACATACACACATACACACATACACACATAATGATGCATACACACACATACACATGCATACATACATGCATACACATAGACACATAGACACATACACACACATAGACACATACACACACATAAACACATACACACTCATAGACACACACACATACACATAGACACACACACACACATATACACACACACATACACACATAATGATGCATACACACACATACACATGCATACAGACATACAAACACATACACACACACATATATGCATACACATACATAGAGAGACATACACACACATACACATACATGCATACATATGCATACATAGTGCATATGCATATGCATGCATGCATACATAATGCATATGCATATGCATACATGCATACATACACATACATAATGCATACACACACATATGCATACATAATGCATACACACACATACACACATATGCATACATACATGCATACACATACACACATAGACACATACACACACATAGACACATACACACACATAAACACATACACACTCATAGAAACGTAGAGACACATACACATAGAGACACACACATACACACACATATACACACACACACGTACACACATAGACACATACACACATAATGATGCATACACACATATACACATGCATACACACACATATGCATACATACATGCATACACATACATACATAGACACATACACACACATAGACACATACACACACATAGACACATACAAACACATAAACACATACACACTCATAGACACACACACACATACACACACATATACACACACACACACATACACACATACACACATAATGATGCATACACACACATACACATGCATACACACATACAGACACATATACACACACATACACACACATATATGCATAGACACACACATAGAGAGACATACACACACATACACATACATGCGTACATAATGCATATGCATATGCATACATACATACTTACATGCATACATACGCATACATAATGCATACACACACATATACATACATAATGCATACATAATGCATACACACACAAACACACACATACACACACATATGCATACATACATGTATACACATAGACACATACACACACATAGACACATACACACACATACACACTCATAAACACACACACATACACATAGACACACACACACATACACACACACATATACACACACATAGACACATACACACATAATGATGCATACACACACATACACATGCATACACACATACACGCATACATACACGCACACACATACACACACATATATGCATACGCACACATAGAGAGACATACACATACATGCATACATATACACACACATGCATACACACACATATGCATACATACATTCATACTCATAGATGCACATACATACACATAGACACACACACATACACACACACATATACACACACACATAGACACATACACACATACACACATACACACATAATGATGCAAACACACACATACACATGCATACACACATACACGCACATACACGCACACACATACACACATACACGAACATACATACACACACATGCACACATACTTAATGCATACACACACATATGCATACATAATGCATACACACACATACACACACATATGCATACATAATGCACATGCATATGCATACATACATGCATACACATACACACATAGACACATACACACACATAGACACATACACACACATAAACACATACACACTCATAGATGCACATACATACACATAGACACACACACATACACACACACATACACATGTAATGATGCATACACACACATATACATGCATACACACATACACACACACATACATACATACACATACTTAATGCATACACACATACATATGTACACGTAAATATATTGATTTCTAACCCATTTTGTTTTATATGTTAGGTATTATGGATCCTAGTAGAGAGAGAAAGGCGAAACTCACTCTCATAAAAAGTCTTATGAGAGCAAGAGTTCCATCTGATACTCTAGGGGCCATCATGCATGATTACTCAGATATGTCTGATGATGAGCTAGACTATACGATCCAGATGCTTACCCAGCGATCAGAGGAGGGCTTTTCTACGGCTCTACATGCAGGAAGACAACTATCTGCTCATAGGTATGTTTTTTTTTCATAAACCTCTTTAATGATATTATAACACATATTTTTATTTATTTTTATCTATCTATTTTCAGGACACCTATACCTCCTCCAGATCATGATAGAAGAGCAGAGTTGCCTATGAGGACATGCATAGGCACCTTAGGACTAGAGTGCAATATAGAGCCAGAGGGGAACATTGTGTACATAGGGAATGGATTGGAGTTCAAGAGAAGAATGCGGGCATTATGCGACTCTTACCTGCACCTTGTCCACTTACCGTGGAAGTAAGTATAAATTTTACATATAAATTGAAATAAATATCTTATGTTTTATTTACATTATTTTTTTTATTTTTGTAGTGAGCATGATGAGAGGGATAAAAAATACGTACTTAGTTCACTTGAGACAGAGTTTGGGACAGGATGGTCGCATAAGTGGTGTCTAAAAGAAATGCGGACACTTATGGCTCATCGTCGCGATAATGCATGGTATGCACTAAATTTATGTATATATATGTGGATATAAGTATGTGTGTTTATGTATGTATGTATGTATATGAGAGAGAGAGAGAGAAAAGATTAAGACTAGAGGTACAAATGCACGCATACACACACACACATACATCATACATGCACATTTACACACATATACACATACATGCACATTTATACATACACACACATACGTGCACATTTTTACACACACATACACATGCATGCAGTTACACACATAATGAATACACATAGACACATACACATACTCACATAAACGTACACATACTCACATACACATACAGATGCATAATCATATGTACACACACATAGACTCATATAATCATATTTACATGCATATATACATATACACATGCATATATATACACACACAATACATGCTTATGCACATATAGATACACATACATACACAACACATGCATACGCATAAATAAATAAATAAATAAATAAATCCTATTTCAAAAATCCTAAATTGAAAACACTAATATCGATATTAGGGTTTTAAAACCCCTAATTTAAAAACTCTAATTCAACCTTTTCGCCATATGATTGAAGTATATGTACACATTGCATCTATTCCTCCGACATCCTACTAGAGAGATGTCTCTCCTCCCAACCTTATGCTTCTATATATAGCTACTTGAATCAACGAGGATCATAATATATATAAAGATATATACACATCATGTAGATACACATACATAAATATAAAATGGAGTAGATATATTATGCATCACACATACATGCCTAAATGCACACATAAATATATATATACATGCATACATATTTACATGTACACATAGACACATATACATATATACATGTACACAACACATATACATGCCTACATGCACACATAAACATATATATACATGCATACATATTTACATGTACATATTTACACATAGACACATATACATATATACATGTACACAATTATAGACACTTGCATATATTACATGAATACATGAATATTTTATATAAATGCATATGCATATATACACATATGCATACTAACACATGTATACATATATCACACACATGCAAACACATACATATACATGAAATACATATATATGCATACTAACAAATGTATACATATAATACACATGAATACACACACATATGCATACATACATGATAAAAATTTGCTCCTCGAAGATAAAGCTATATATAAAATAATTAGGCATACCCCCGAGCTTCATGTTCTAACCTAAAAGAACATGATTTCATCTCTCTAGTAGGATTCATCGTTAGTCAAGTTAATAAAAAAATCTATTATCTGATATCCATTCAGAAGCTTCAAGTTATTGATCGATAACTAGAGTAGAATTTACTATCTAATCTGCTCATATGTTTTCATTATTGCCATCATTTTGGTAAGACATCAATATAGTCTCATCTTCATTATCCTTATTGATTTCATTTATTTCTTCTATTGTTAAATCTATGTTCTCATGAATCACATCATCTATTGATGGATTAATATCTATTTCTGGTAATTCCTCTTCCTCATCAGTAGAATCAACATGTAGAGAACTATCCTCTTCATCAAAAAGATTAGTATCATTATCATGTATAATGATTCTAATTTCTCTTTCAGATGTTGATGTATCAATATTTGATGTTGAATCATCAAGAGGACTTTCTTCGATCTCTCTAACAATAAACTGTTCAAACAATGACCTACCTCTAGGTTGCAAATGAATGACTTGCCACCAAGGATGAGCATCTGGGTTTTTATAAAAAAATGCTTGTTCAATATGCCTAGGAAGAATATATGGTTCTTTAGTAGATCGCATTACCTTTGAAGAATCAATTGCCCAAAACCCAGATAATCCCTTTCTTAATGTGGAATTACTACATTTATACTTGGCTCAAAACCAGTCAACCTTCAAAATGACCTATTAAAATATATAACAACAAAAACCCATTATTAGGTGCTTAAAAAAATAACTAACTCTACATAAAAATATAAACTTTTTTCTACCTGTTTGAATGTACGAAATGAAATTTCGTAGATACCAACAATAGTTCCTACGTAACCAAGTTCGCCATCTATAAGGTTCGTGTCTTTTGAGCTAGCATGTGATAGTTGCTTGAAAGAAGCAACAATACTAGAATCCTCTGTTTTACGTAAAGAATCAATGGCTTTGATTCTAATATGTTCTCCAAAAGCCCACATATTAGTGAACATTCGAGCCTGCAAAAGAAATTCAATTAGTAAATAGAAACTAATATACATATATGAAAAAAATAGAATATTATTTTAATAAAATTACCTTTCGTTCACAACGTACCATTAACTCTCTTTTCTCATCTGAGATTTCTTCATTATTTGCGTTGGCGCATTGCAAATGACTATATAGCCAATCCGTGAAAGAAGATATATCTGTAATCTCATTATTATCGAGATTACATCTATATCTTTTCTTTTTTCGCCTTTTACTTTGGAGATTTTGAAGTTCCTCGTACTTGCTAAGGAATGCTTGCATGCATTCGCTATTATAGGCTACAAAAGTAGAAACTTCATTTTTTTTCTTGAAATGTAAATAAGAATGGAACTCCCTTACCTGATAATACCTCATCTGTTATTTTTGAAGAAGACTCGTTGGTCCATGCATGTGGAGCTTCTTCATGAACTCTTTCAAGATACTCACTAACGTAATACATGCACTCTTCAAGCATCCAACCCTTTGCCATGGATCCTTTTGGTTTTGCTCTTTGTCGCACATAACCTTTTAATATTCCCATAAATCGCTAGACCCAAAACATCCGTCGAGTGTTGACAACAACTTCAATCTCTATTTCATCTACAAGATGGACTAATAAATGAACCTGAATATCAAAAAATGAAGTAGGAAGTTCTTTCTCCATCAAACATAGTAGCTCTTTGCATTCATGTTTTCTTTGTGGGATCAAGTTTTTGTCAATCTCTTTGGATGTAATCCACCTATACATATCATAAAAACAATTATAAAGAAGTTAATTAAAAAATAAAAGATATCCAATATTCATACATATTAAATATAAAAGTATCATAATTACCTTATAAGTGATCCAAGACAATAGATCACATCTCGTACTCCTTTCGTTGTACATCCATTGATAACTAAAGGTAAAATATGTTTCAAAAAGTTATGCCAGTCATGGGTCTTTAACCCGGATAAGCTCTTATCATCCATTGTAAACATGTTTTGAAAAGATGCTCCATATCCTGTAGGAGTCTTAATCAATTGAATTCTATTGTTGATAGTCTATATCTCTTTTGTTGTAAGTACCCAAGGAGCAGGTGCATAAGTCATTTCTTGTTGATGTCTATCAAAAACTGGCCATAACTTTGGTTTGGATTTTTGATCTTTCAAATCATTCCTTGATGCTATCGTATCTTTTAGTCCAAGAAGATGTTGCCATTGTGAATAACCAATATTTTTTAGTATATGCATAGGATCAAGAAGAGCACATACTTTTAACTCTTTCCAATACTCCAAAGAATACCATATTGATATGTTCTCTACGAGTGCCAATTTTGCTTTACCTCTCTTCACATACTCATTATCTGAATCATCATTGAAGATTTCTAATTTTGGATCTATGAGAGGTCCATTTGTCCATTTTTTATACCAATCCATAGGCGTCATAGGTTTTGGACACTGACCTATTTCAAGCTTTCCATTAAAATGTATCACTTCTCTTTTAGATCTTAATGGATGATCATCAAGCAAGAATCGTCGATGTTGAAGATAAATATTTTTGTTGAGATTCTTACTATAGATTGATCTCAACCAATCACCACAATATTGAGGAGCTTTATAACCCTTAGTATATATTTGTGCATCATGAAAATGATAAAAATATAATTAGATTAAATCATATTTATTTACATGCATATTGAATAAAAAAATTACATCAATACCTGAACAAACACCATATCCTGGAAAATCGTGAATAGTCTAAGCCACAATACCACGAACCGTAATATGTCTTTCATTGATGCTTTTCGATACATCAATGACATTAATACCTCTCCATAACTCTTGGAGATCATCAATGAGAGGAGCAAGATATATATTCATATCTTTAACTTGTCTTTTGCATGGGATTAAAAGTGAAAGCACTAAATGTTCCTTTTTAATGCTAAGATATGGCGGAAGATTATAGTTTATGACTACCACTGGCGATGTTGACCATTTACTGGATTTCATGGAGAATGGATTAACCCCATCTAATGCAACTCCTAACTTTAGATTCTGTGGATTTTGTGCAAACTCAGTCCATGTAGAATCAATATGCTGAAAAGCAACACTATCATGAGGAATTCTGATTATTCCATCAGTACTTTTGTGATCATGTCCCCAAGTCAAAAGCTTTGATAATTCGGGGCTTTGAAACATATGTCTAATTTGTTGAGCCAATGGAAATTGTCTCAATACCTTTTTTGGAATTTTACCTTCTTCGCCCTTATATCGAGGAGATTGACATTTGGGACATTTCAAAGAGTCTGCATATTGACCTCTATATAAAATACAATTGTTAGGACATGCATGTATGCATTGATAATCTATACCAAGATTGTTGATTATCTTCTTCATTTCATCATGTGAGGTAGGAAGAATATTCTGACTTGGTACAAACTTTTCATATAATAACCTGTAAGTTTATCAAAAAAAGATATATTAAAAAAGTAAGTAAATAAATATACATATATATATATGCATATAATTTTATATATGTGTATGCTTATGTGTATGTGTATGTGGATGTGAATATGCATGTGCATGCGTATACATATGTGTATGTGTATATGTATATATGTATGTATATGTGCTTTATAGGTGTATATGTATGTATATATACGTATGCGTATATGTATGCATATATGTATATGTATGTATGTATGTATGTATGTATGTATGTATGTATGTATGTATGTATGTATGTATGTATGTGTATGTATGAATGTGTATATATGTATGTATATGTATGTATGCATGTGTAGCTGTGTATATTTGATTTCATTTTTAATTATTTTTTGTATATTGTGGTTTGTAGATTTTCATATCTGGACCATTGAATCGTTTGGCAGTTTTTCATTTTATAGTCAATCTATTACCTGTCTTGCTAAGCTGTTTATAGATATTAAATAGCGGTTACCAAGGAAGGTATTTAGTCATATGTAAAATGGGAGGATCAAAATTTTCGCGAATATTTTGAAAGATGCATTAATAGTTTTAAAAGATGGGTGGACAAAAAGTGTCCCTTCAATTCAAGTTCTTGTTCTTACCTTATCTAAAGTAAGAATAAAAACCTCCATGGAATGGACACTTTTGTTGGCCCATCCTTTAAAATTATTTTTCCATCCTTCAAAATCTTCAAGATAAATTTGCTCCTCCCATTTTACATGTGGCTTAATATCTTCCTTGGTAACTGCTATTTAATATTTGTATAATTAGTAGCACAGGTATTAGGTCGACTAAAATAGGAGAAACATGTGTCAAGAAGATTCTAAAGGTTGGGTGGACACTTCTAAAGGCTAGATGGACAAAACATCTTCATTCGATACAGGTATGTATAATTTTACCTTACTCTCATAACATGTGTATGTGTGTATATGTGTGTGTATGTTTATATATGCATGTAAATATATATATATATATATATATATATATATATATATATATATATATATATATATATATATATATATATATATATATATATATATATATATATATATATATATATATATATATATATATATATATATATATATATATATATATATATATATATATATATATATATGCATATATATATAAATAGATAGAAAATTGAAAATTATACCTTAATAGTGTCGAAACAGATACATTACTCCATCCAAAATGATCTTGAAGATTGAGAATAAGTAAGCTCGCACTTAGTCGTGTCAAACCACTTCCTTCATATACATGCTTTAGACATTCCTCTCGAAGATATTTCTCATTTTTAGAAATATCAATGCTCTCACTGTCATTTTGATACCTTCAACCTTGCATATTCCACAGGATTACTTTTGCGTAGCCTCCTCATAGAAGCTTCTGATAAATGAGGTCTTACTGGCAATTGTGAATGGTGTGGAGGAATATCATCAACATCGTACGTTGGAATCTAGACATATAAATAAAATTCATTAGTATTCCATAAATGAATAAAAAGTAAACTTTAAATATAAAATTAAGTATATAAGTTATTAAATATGGATAGAAATTTTTTTTCTCTCTAGCTAAAAGGTGCTCTTGGAGGTCTACGCCATCCATAATTCACTAATAGTTCATCACCGGCATGTAATGTAGTAATAGCATTGAGACCTACGTATCTTGATACATCTCTACTCATGTATGGTGATTCATGACTATTTTCACGCTCCTCAAATGTGCAATTAGTCCTTGAACTATGACTACTATTTATTAAACATGCTATATTTCCATGTGTGTAAGGTCTTCCATCAATATATAATCTTTCATTTTCTGCATGTAAAATCCTTCTACTAGTAAGGGATGCTGCGTTCAAGCATATTCCATAAGTACTCATGTTTCAAACATAACGTGAAAGTCGATGCCAATCTCCCCATCCATATATAGGACCAAATGACATAAGAGTGACTTTAGAGTTCAGAGGCATATACAAATCCTCTACAATAAAGAGACCACGACCAGCATTAGTAATAGTGGATGGAGCAATCATATAGCGATTACCCCAAAAGTTGAAAACCTCTCCATCTAAAGGAAGTGGTCCTCTATTCCATCCTCCATATCTTCTTCTATCATATGTTTGTACTAAAGAACGATCACGAGCTGGCAATGGATAATCTCCAGTCGTTTCAGTCTCTAAACCAGGAGGTAGAGGATTTCTAGAAACCTCTGCTTGTAATTGATGAACAGCAAATCCATGATGTGTACAAGGTATATTAACATTATGAGAAAAATTATCATCATCATCATCATCAAGCAAGTATTCCTGTATATCAACAGTAATTTGATTTTGTGTATGGTTTTTAAATAAAATAATGACATTAATATATATAAAAAATGCATACCCAAGCATTATCACGTTGACCAAGTGATGGTGCACGCTCAAAAGTACCATACTCTGCCTCATGTTCAATACATTCCAATCGTGGTCTTCGATACGTGCCATAACAAGACTTACACCAACATATAATATGCTCTTGATAGTAAAATTCATCATAATTCCTATCGGAGGACACATGTGAAGTCGTTGCATGGGTAGGTGGTGGTGGAGTACCCTCTAATTCATCAGAATATGCACATAATAAGAAACAAAAAAAATATAAGTTATGTATCCATCAAATATATTTAAAATTAAATGTTTGATATACTTACAGTATATAGTCATTGCAGGATGAGGAGACGGTGGTGGAGTTCCATCTGATTGATCAGAATCTACAAATAATGGTATTTGATATTAATAATCTGATTTACATACACAAAAAATTCACATATACATATTTACACATACACACATATTCACATATACACATTTACACATACACACATATTCACATATACACAACTACACATTATTGTGGGATAAATGCATGTATTTTGTATGAATGAGTGTATATGTATGCATGTGTGTGTATGTATATATGTGGATATGTATATGTGTGTTTATGTTATATGTATGTATATGTGTATATGTATACATATATGTATGTGTATATGTTTGCATGCATATGTGTATGTGGGTATGTGTATGTATTCTGATTTTTTTTCTGTTTGAGATTAAATTAACAGGAGATATTGTATGGTGGAAAAAAATAAGAGGCGACCTAACATACCACTTGAGACATGGCAGTTTTTTTGTAGACAGCTACGTCTTCAGGAGTCATTTCCTCAGCAAAAAGTACACAAATTAATAGTTTATATTTATAAATTCTATATATTTTAGTAATTTTTTACATTTAATTTATGTATTTTTTTTCTTAAATAAACAGGCTGCTGCAAAGAAGAGAGTGGAGTCAGGCCACACATTGCACCTAGGCCAAATGGGCCATAATGGTTTTGTAGCTACATTTGTAAGATATGTGTTATTGTGAGTATATTTTTTATTTTAGTTAAAATGCAAGCAACTAATCTTTTTTATTTGTTTCAATGCAGCGAAAGGATTATGGCCGATATCCTACAAAACATGAGATCGAGTATGCTACATATTTTGGATATCGGCGTTTGAGCGAGTATATGCGAGATCATCCTGATGCCTTTGTGAGTATTATTAAATTTTATATAATTATTTTATTTTTCTGAATGGTTTAATTGTTTTATTTATTTATGTTTGCTATATGTAATACAGGAGTATTATGGAGAGACAGATATGGATGAGGTGGAGAGACAGACACAGGAGGGACGATCTCGGTCGTCACAGGGTGATCATAACTGTTGGTGCATTTTACCCAAGCCTACATGCTTGATATATTTGATATTATCCTCATTTGTAAGTCACATGAGTAGTCATGTGAACACCTCTTGTAAAAGAGTACATTTTATCTTTTGTAAATGGAAAAAGAAAAAAGGAAAAGGTTGGCTTACCTCATGCATGATGTAAAAGCAAACTCGTGGCTCTAACTACTAAAATCACGACTTTTTGAGCTGAGGGAATCTCTCCTAACTTTGGGGATCACTTTTAGGTGGAGCCATTCGAATTCGAATTTAAAACTCCCTCCAAGAATAGCTATAAAAGGAGCAAGAAGGAAGAGGCGATTAGCAAGCCTTGTACGTGACCACTTGATGTCATTTTGTAGAGATTGAAGAGCTTACTCCATAGCTCTATCATTCTACTCCCATTGTGCAAAGGTTCATTGCCAATGTGGTTGTAATCATATGTGAATCTATACATTTATTATCATCTACTTCTCTCTTTTGTTCTCTGCTATACTCACTCAGAGCAGTACCTTCAGAAGGTCATATCTCGAGTTTTACTGAACCTTTTTCAGTGTTTTAATATGCGTTGGATAGATCTTATTGTCTAGTTTGTAACTATAAATCTTCATGGTAATTGGATTAATAATTTGGGAGATATATGCATTTTACTGCTCACTGGTCTATCTCTGCAGAGCCCCGAGAATTGTGGGAATGTTCTAGAAATTGATGAAACTTGTTCTCAGTGCTCAGTCCATCATTTGAAGTGTTTTAAATTGGATTGGGAAGCTTGCTAAGTCTATTTGCTATGCCCAAAAGGAATTTCTCTAATTCCTACCAGGTTGAGAGCACTATTCATTTTTTCCAGCAGGTGTATGTCCAAAAATAGCAAGTTTTGGGAGCTAGTTATTTCGCAACTAGTCTGTCTTGACTTAAACTTTTGGGATACATGTTCCGAAGTACTTGGCTGATATTTTGGTGGATTTAGGAAGCTCAAAGGGTCTACTAATCAACTCTGAAGTCTCAGTTGGCTGGTGTGAAGCTGGTTGTAGCGGCACCTACTCATCTTTGGATTGCATCCACCATCTCTCTTCACAGTGGTATTAGAGCATAGTCAAGCAACATGGGAGATGGATTTCCATCAACAATTGACAAATTGGATCGAAACAACTACCCGGCATGGTCTCTAAGGATGGAGGCTTACCTTCAAGGGAGGAATCTATATGGATTCATATCCGGAGATGAAGCAATGCCAACCATGAGGAACAAAGGGCAACCATCACATGAAGAAGTGGAAGGACTTTCAAATTGGTGTTCGAAGGATGCACTTGCAAGGTCCTATATTCTAAACTCAATCTCTGATTTTCTTTTACCTCATGTCAAGGGATGCAAGACATCAAGAGAAACCTGGAATGCACTTGCTTCTTTCTTCTCTTCCAACACTCGAGCAAGGAAGAACCAATTGTGGATGGAGTTCACAACAATGAAGAAAAGCCCGAAGCAAAATGTGACTGATTATGTCACAAAGATGAAGGAGATTTTCGACCAACTTGGAAGCATTGGAGAGGTAATTGAAGAGGAGCAAATCATAAGACAAATCATGAATGGAATCAAAGCAGACGACAAGTGGGAGTCATTCACAACAGCCATGGATTTATACATGGATATGCATGTACCCGACCTCAACACACTCATGGGCCAACTCTTCACTCATGAAGCAAAGATTAGCAAAGGTGGTGAGTCCTCAAGAGGTAATCAAACTTCTGCCTTATATTCTGATAAAGCTAAGGTCAAGGACAAGTCAAAGAATAGGAAGAATGAAGATGAAGGAAGCTCTTTCCAAGCAAACTTTGCAGGTAGAGGAAGAGCTAGAGGAAGAAGCAGAGGTGGAAAGCAAGGCAGGGGGAGATTCTAATCATCTCAACCTTGCAATATATGTGGCTTATCTAATCATACTACTGAAGGATGTTTCAGGAATCCAAGGAACTCAAGAGGAAGAGGATTCAATAGAGGTGGCTATGGATCAAATAGAGGCAGGTACAATGGAGGCTACAACAACAACTACTACAACAACAATTACAACAACAACAACAACTATCAAAGTGGCCATAGAGGAAGAAGAGATTACAATAACTATGCAGAGGACCAAAGTCAAGAAGATTCATTATTGATTATGAATCTATCAGCGAAGAAGGGTAAGGATGATGATCACATATTTTACATTGATTCGGGATGCTCGAACCATGTAGCAGGAAATGTGGCTTTACTTTCTGATTTGGAAGATCCTCATAACAAGCATGAAGTGCAGACAGGAGATAACACAAAGCACTCAGTGGAGAAGATAGGTAATGTGAAGACATTAGATGGGAATATGAACCTCTTAAGCAAAGTCTTGCATGTCCCTACAATTACCAAAAATTTAATAAGTGTTGGACAGATTGTTGAAAAAGGATTGCAGGTTAGATTCAACCGATTTGGAGCATATGTTGAAGACCCAAGGCAAGGCTTTCGAAGGATTGCCAAAGGAGAAAAGACAGGAAGGCTTTTCACTTTTGAAGTGGAAGATACAAAGAACATAGCTTTGTTTAGCTATGGATCTCAAACTCTAACAGAGTTGGAGATATGGCACAAAAGGCTTGCTCACATTGGTGAGAGGACACTCAAACAGATTTGCAGGGACCAAAGTGTACTTGGTTTGCCTAATATCACAAGGCAACACATGATTTATAAGTGTGAAGCTTGTCAACTCGGCAAGGCTCATAGACAACCTTTCAATAAGAAAGGATATATGTATCAAAATCCTTTGGATCTAGTGCACACGGATGTGTGGGGTCCAAGTAAGGAGCCATCTATATCAGGCTCAAGATATTATGTGTCTTTCATAGATGATTGTAGCAGGTGGACCATTCTGTTTTTCATGAAGCACAAGGATGAAGTGTTTAATTGCTTTAAGAAGTATATTGCTCTTGTTGAAAACCAAACAGGTAGGACTTTGAAACGACTCAGATCAGATGGTGGAAGAGAATACTTCTCTTCTGAATTTGATGCCTTCTTGCATGAAAGAGGCATTAAAAGGGAATTCACTACAAGGTATACACCCGAACTCAATGGTGTAGCAGAGAGGAGGAACAGAGCTATTGTCGAAGCTGCAAGGTCCATGCTCAACGAAAAGGGATTGCCAAACTACCTATGGGCAGAGGCTGTGTCGACAGCCACATATCTCATAAATAGACTTCCATCTAAGTCACTAGATGGAACCACTCCATATGAAGTGTGGAATGGAAGAAGACCTAGTCTAGAGCATTGCAAAATCTTTGGATGCTTAGCCTATGCTCACATTCCTTCTCAAGTAAGAGGGAAATTGGATCCCAAGGCAGAGAAGTGTGTATTCATTGGTTATGATCAAAACCAAAAAGGATATAGATTGTACAATCCAACCAATAAAGGATTTTCTGTGAGTAGAGATGTAATTTTTGATGAAAACAAATCATGGTTTGATGATGACAGGAAAGTGAAGCTGCCATATGACTTGGATGAAGATTTTCCATCACTTCAACCTAAGGAGCCAAAGCAGATTGAAGAAAGTGATTCGGAGATTGACCTAGAAGACTTGGAAAGACTAAAGCTATGGAAGAACAAAGGAAAAGCAAAGATGCAGGATGCTACATATGGACCCGAGAGCTCACATCAACCACTTAGAAGGTCTTCGAGGGAGAAGAAGAAACCAGAGAGGTTTGGTTATGATACTTCTTTGGTCACCAAGCACTCAATCTACATTGCAAAGGATTCAACCAATGAAGAACCTACCACATTCGAAGAAGCACAAAGCAAGAAAGCTTGGAGAGATGCAATGGATGAAGAAATGGAAGCCTTGAAGGAGAATGACACTTGGGAGCTTGTACCTAACAAGCCATCTATGAAGATAATCCGATCTCGATGGATATACAAAATCAAGAGGAATCCAGATGGAAGTATAAATAGACACAAAGCAAGGTTAGTTGCTAAAGGGTTTGCTCAAACCCATGGTATTGATTATGAGGAGACTTTCTCTCCTGTTGCAAAAATGCCTACAATTAGGGTTCTCATTAGTCTTGCTGCATCTAGAAATTGGAATCTTTATCAACTTGATGTAAAGAATGCTTTCTTGAATGGATGGATTTCTGAGGAAGTGTATATGGCACAACCTCCTGGATATGAGGATGCACATCATCCTAACTATGTATGCAAACTAAAGAAAGCTTTGTATGCATTGAAGCAAGCTCCAAGAGCTTGGAATTTCAGATTGGTGACTTATTTGCAGGACCAAGGATTCAAAGCTAGCAAGGCGGATACCTCTTTGTTCATAAAGAGGAATGGATCTGAAGTGATCTATTTATGTGTGTATGTTGATGATATTATTATCACAGGCAATGATCTTGAAGGAATCAAACAGGTAAAGAGTCAAATGAAGGAGGAGTTCAAAATAAGTGACCTCGGACCACTCACTTATTTTCTTGGATTGGAGTTGATCTACACAGATTCAGGTATATACATCACACAAAGGAAGTATGTCCATGACATGCTCGTCAAGTTCAAGATGGAAAATACCAAGTGTGCAGGTACACCTATGGAGCAAAATCATAAGCTTAGTGCTTATGAAGGAGAGCCAATTGAAGACATCACAAGCTATCAAAGCTTGGTTGGAAGTTTGAACTATGCAACACTCACAAGAGTGGATATATGCTATAGTGTTAGCATATTGAGTCAGTTTATGCATAAGCCGAGAAGACCACATATGGAAGCGGCCAAGCGAGTCCTCAAGTACCTAAAGGGGACCATGAATGAAGGTTTGTTTTATTCATTTACTTCAGATATTGAGCTAAAAGTCTACTTAGATGCAGATTGGGCCGGATCTAAAGATGATAGAAGAAGCACATCAGGGTATATATCATTTGCAGGTTCAAAAATCATTTCTTGGTCATCGAAGAAGCAACCAACCGTGGCATTATCTTCTACCGAAGCTGAATATAGAGGTTTGGCTAATGCAACTCAAGAAATCATGTGGTTAAAGTCTTTGTACACAGATCTTGGACTTCGTTCTTCAACACCTCATATTTTTTGTGACAACACAAGCTCACTACATCTAGCAGCTAATCCGGTATACCATGCTAGAACCAAGCATATTGAAGTCCACTACCATTACGTAAGGGAGAAGCTAATGAGCAAGGATATTCAACTATCCTATGTCTCTACAGATATGCAATGTGCAGACATGTTGACGAAAGCTCTTGATGGTACGAAGTTAAGTAGATTCAAGTTGATGATTGGTTTGCAGGAAATCAAGGACAATTGAAGACTTATTTGAAGGCCAAGCATGTTAGGCTTGAGGGGGAGCTGTTGGTGCATTTTAACCAAGCCTACATGCTTTATATATTTGATATTATCCTCATTTGTAAGTCACATGAGTAGTCATGTGAACACCTCTTGTAAAAGAGTACATTTTATCTTTTGTAAATGGAAAAAGAAAAAAGGAAAAGGTTGGCTTACCTCATGCATGATGTAAAAGCAAACTCGTGGCTCTAACTACTAAAATCATGACTTTTTGAGCTGAGGGAATCTCTCCTAACTTTGGGGATCACTTTTAATATAAAGGAAGTTCGGCAATAGCCTACTCTCCCGGACTTGAATTAAATTAAGAAACAAAGGTACAATAGAAGGGGACTAGTGCCCACGGGACCCCCCAAATCCCACAAAGCAGAGGAAGCTTGATTGAATCCTAGGTTGCATTACAGAGAAGGTTAATCACCCTCTCATCGCCCTCATGCGGGGCCCACTTGGGTTTGAGTTTGTTGTTGATCAAAAGGAGAACTTGATGGTGCCTGAAGGGGGGGGACTTCTTACTGTTAACGATCCTTTTGCCCAGGAGGAAAAGTGATTTCTCAATGGACCACTCCCTGGGGGGATCGCCGAAGTTGAGAGCACACCTCTCCCGCCAAATTTTCCACAGGACTTCCCCTCTGATGGCGTTCCAGAGTGTCGCAGAGCAGCCGATCGCTTCTCCCAAAAGGACTTGTTTCCAACTAAGCTGTTTTTGAAGTCTGATTTTCATTCCCACCGTCTGCCAGATTCTGTAGGAGTTGGGGCACGTAAGGAAGATGTGTGGGACATCTTCGATAGCACGGTGGCAGCGTTTGCACCAAGGAGGGATCCCACATAGTTTGCTAGCCTTATGGTTGGTCCAAATTCCTCGATGAAGAATTTGCCATAAGAGGACAGACTTCTTAATCTCGATAAGGGGGTGCCAGATACCCATGAATTTCATGTCCCACCGAAGCCGCGTCCAAGACAGGCACCACTTCTTGTTGAGGCTGATCTGGAGGTCAGCCGTTTCTTTGATATTCGGGATTTTGAGTAGGCTATTTCCATTGTGCCATTTGAGACCAAGCGAGTTCGGTGTGTCGTGTCCCATGAGAAGGCGAGTCTTGTGACGATCCCAAGCGAGGCATCTGCTTTGCAAAGTGTTCCATTCTTCGTAGGAGATGTTTATGCGAGGGTCAATGTCCTCGAAGTTGATCCAGTTGTTGGTGTCATGTTTCCAGAGGTGTTTCCATTTTTTGAATCCTTTGTTCCATAGCTTCTTGGCATTTTGAATGTTCCACAACTCCACACTCCGGATGCCATGTATCGGAAACCAGATAGAGTCGTTTTGTCTGATTCCGGCCACCCACTTCCAGTCCTCACTAATTCTTGTGAAGCCTTTGACTTTATTCCAGCCCTTCCAAAGGGAGCACACGAGATTGGAGCCTTTCGGGAAGACGGGGATCGGGGAGAAGAGCAGGGTCATGATGTCAAGATTCTTCCAGTTCGGGAACCCCGAGAGGGCCAACTCATTCTTGTTTCTGAAGATCAGCTTGGCCCACGAGGCCTCTCTATTGCACCAAGCCTTAATCATCCATTTGGCTGCCAGTTTGTTGGCCATACACCCAATGTCTAGGATACCAAGCCCCCCGCTATCTCTAGGGCTAGTGCAGATGGCCCATTTGATTTTAGGCACCCCCCTTCTGTTATGATCGCCCGTCCAAAGAAAGTTTCTACAAATACTATTCAGTTTGGACAGGCCTTGCTCATTCGGTCTCCAACAAGAAAGGAAATAGATGGTAGAAGAGAGGAGGAACGTGTTGATGACCATCGCACGCCCAGGGAGATTGATTTGCATACCTCTCCAATAGTTGAGTTTGTTTTCGAGTTTAGCCAACACCCAGTTCCATCGCTGCTCCATAGAGACGCCAAACCCCAAGGGGATTCCAAGAAGTCGAAAGATTTGGCCCTGCGGAATGATTTGACAGCCATGATCAATGAAAAGGCCTGGATGCTGTCCCACAATAGCCCTAAAGGCGGTCTTGGAGTGGTTGATTTTGGATCCAGAGGCATCACAAAAGGTAGCGAGACACCTCCAGAAAGTCTCCAGGCTGGTATCATCATTATGAACGAACGCGTTCATATCATCGGCAAAAAGTCTCATGATGATTTGACTGTGGTCGTGAGGCAGCCGGAGGCCTTTGATATTGCCAGCCTCCACGTGATGAGCCACAAGTCTGCTCAGCCCCTCAGTGGCGATGGCAAAAAGAAGGGGGGCCAGAGGGCACCCTTGCCTAATAGATCTTCTAAGATGGATCGCCTTCGAAAGTTTGCCGTTAACGTTAATTTGGGTCGTTGCATTTCCGAGAAGGGTCGCGATCATCTTGGTGAATTTCTGACTAAGTCCGAGATCTTGGAGCGACTGCAGAATATAGTCCCATTCTAGCCTGTCGTAGGCTTTGTCAAAGTCGATCTTGAGGAAAACCACATCTTGATTAGACTCATTTGCAAATTGAGTACCTTCCCAAATATCCATAATGGTTTCTAGGATAGACCTGCCTTTGATGAAACCTTTTTGGTCCTCACTAAGCCAAGATCTCAGGTGGCACGAGAGTCTGTTGGCAATGACTTTGGCGATGATCTTGTATCCTGTTTGGAGCATCGTAATAGGCCGCCAGTTCTCGATTCTGTTCTTTTCCCCCTTCTTGTGTATCAACTTGATAATACCATTATTTAGACAAGAAGGAAGAGCACCAAACTTTAGCGCTTCTTGCCAAACCATCCGAAGAGGGGTGGCAACCACCAGCTTGAAGGATTTAAAGAACTCGTTAGTGAGTCCGTCGGGTCCCGGGCTTTTACCGAGAGGGAGGGCATCAATGACCTCAATGATTTCTGAATCCGAGATAGGGGCATGAAGCAGGGAGTGGAGGTTGGGTGGTATCCTCCGGGGGGAAACCCTAGAAATGGCAGCCATACAAGCCCTTCTATGGTGGGAAAGGGGGTTCGAGGTTCCCAGGAGTCTCGTGAAGTGCCCCTCGATGATGCCAAAATTATCTTCTTCCGAATTGCATACATTGCCATGTGGGTCTAGCAGTAGGGGGATCGATTCTCTGTTGTGTTTCCTTTTAAGGATACGACACATCTCTTTGGTGGGTTTGTCGGCTTTGCCTGCCCACCACTCCTTGAAGAAGATTTGCAAGTTTTTCCTTTGTATTTCTTCCTCGTATCTCAACACTGCTCTAATTTTTCTGAGGCCTTTCTGGGCTTGTTGTTTTCCTTTGTTCACTTCCTCCTCAAGCCGCCAGAGTCTGTGGTAAAGGGCTTCCCTGCGAGCCCGCCGCACAGTCTCGAGCATCTTCTTAGTTCTGATCATGATCTTACGAGACTTGTCGACCGCACTTCTCCAGCACTTGGCAGGGGCCAAGCCAGAGGCGAACGCCACTTTCCACACATCGGCAATTTCCTGGTGGACGGAAGGGAGAGAGAAGGTGGTTGCGTTGGCATGGAACCACGGTGCCTTGCGGATTTTGTTGGATGGTTGAAAAGTGATAACGATCGGGTAGTGATCAGAGATAGTGAGGTCAGTGCGTTGCGTGATGGTAGGGTGGCCCCACTGTTGAGTAAAACTCTGAGAGATGTAGCATCTATCGAGTCTGGCTTTCCTCAGGTCCTCGCCCGCTTGGAGATTCGACCAAGAAAAGCCACTCGAGTCTTTGAACTCAATCAAATCCAAGTGGAGTTTGGTCATGTCCCACGTTTCTTTCTCCCGACTGTCGATGACCCTGCCCTTGCCCATCCATCTGTCCATAGGGTCTTCCACCATGTTGAAGTCTCCACAAATAAGCACGTTGTGGGGAAGCGAGTCTAAGGAAGCCCAAGTGTTCAGTCTCTCCAAATCCCCGTTAGGGGCGTACAAAGAAACCATAGTAACACAAAGAGGAGCACCAAAAGAAACAGCAATCCAACGGTGACTTACATCTTCAATGGAGTTCTCAAGCTTTTCAAACCAGAGTTGTTTAATACCGATAACCGTTCCTCCTGACCCCCGCTGGTGCTTCGTTGGGATCCACATGTGGGCCGAGGAGATCTGTCTGAGCCGTTTCTGAAGGTCTTCTCCGTCAATTTTAATCTCTTGGATACATATAAAGTCTGGGTTTAAGCTAATGTCGCGAAGCCATTGACCAATGATGGTCGCTCTTGAGGGGTCGGTTAGCCCTCTAGCATTTAGCGAGATGACAATCATTTTTGCATTGATCCCTCTTTGCGGGAGGGAGCTTTGTCCTTTCTTCTCTTGACTTCGTCTTTCTTTTTCGCTGGGATCTGATCCAGTCTTAGAAGTCGGTTCTTGTGGGGGCTTTTCCAGGGTAACTCCATAGGCTGTTTTCCTTTGCGGGATGCCCCTTGCTGGGGAGACTTGGACCCCGTGCTCGGCACCGTTTCCGGGATCGTCGATCCAATGATGGAGCTTTCACTATCCATGTTGTCTTCGTTACTAGTGGTGAAACCATCTTCTTTGCTTGTAGTGTAACCCTCCTGGGGGGTTTCTTTATTGTCAGGGATCTCTAGGGCTTTGTCGTAGGTGTCTATCTCAAGTAGCTTCCCACCTGGGTAGTCCAGCTCATTGATCTCCTTTTCTAGATTGCAATACAAATTGCTGTAGGGGGTAAGCGGCAGGTTGTTTCTCTCACCGTTGGCCCTAGGGCTTCTTTTCCTTCTTCTTCTAACTTCAATAAAGCCATCAGCATCAGCTTGCGGATTAAGGAGGCCCTTGCCTTCCCCCTCCTTGGTCGAGTGGGTCAAATCGCCAATGTTGTCATGAGCGGTTTTGGAGGCTTCTTGAAAGCGCTTGTTTTTTTGCCTGAGAGGGCAATCTTTAATCCTGTGACCTTGCTGGCCACAACGAAAGCACGCGTTGGGAAGGGATCACTTTTAGGTGGAGCCATTCGAATTCGAATTTAAAACTCCCTCCAAGAATAGCTATAAAAGGAGCAAGAAGGAAGAGGCGATTAGCAAGCCTTGTACGTGACCACTTGATGTCATTTTGTAGAGATTGAAGAGCTTACTCCATAGCTCTATCATTCTACTCCCATTGTGCAAAGGTTCATTGCCAATGTGGTTGTAATCATATGTGTGTATGTATGTATATGTATGTATGTGTATATGTATGTATGTGCATGTGTATGTGTGTGTATATGTATGTATGTGCATGTGCATGTGTAAGTGTATATGTGTGTATGAGTATGTGCATGTGCATGTGTATGTGTGTGCATATGTATGTGCATGTATATGTGTAACTCTATGTGTATATGTGTGTATGTGTATGTGAATTTGAATGTATGTGTATGTTTATGTGTAAGTGTATGTGTGTATGTGTGCATATGTATGTGTATGTGTGTGTATATGTATGTATGTATGCACATGTTTATGTGTATATGTGTATGTGTATAAGTGTATCATGTATGTATGTGTATGTGTAGGTATATATGCATGTGTATATGTGTGTATATGTGTGTATATGAGTGTGTATATGTATGTACGTGCATGTGTATGTGTAGGTGTATATGTGTATGTGTGTTTATGTGCATGTGTATGTGTATGTGTGTGTATATGTATGTATGTGCCTGTGTATGTGTAAGTGTATGTGCATATGTGTATGTATGTGTGTATCTATGTGTATATGTCTGTATGTGCATATGTATGTGTAAGTGTATGTGCATATGTGTATGTATGTCTATGTGCATGTATGTACATGTGTATGTGTGTGCATATGTATGTATGTGCATGTGTATGTATGTGCATGTGTATGTATGTGCATGTGTATGTATGCGCATATACATGTATTTACGTATATGTTAATGTGTGTATGTGTATATATATATGCAATAATGCATGCATGTAAGTCTTTTTATGTGGTTGTAGAAATGTTTGTGCATATGCATGTTTATATGTGTGTATGTCTAAGTGTATGTGCACATGTATCTGTGTGTATATGTGTGTGTGAATGTGCATGTGTATATGTGTCTATGTGTGAAAGTGCATCTTCATCATGTATAAGTATATAAGTGCATATCAATAAGTGTGAGTATGCTATCTAATGAAAATAACACAATTCAAATGATATACAAAGAATAGAAATTGTACTTACAATAGCTAGCCATACTTTTTGCTTGGTTAGCTTCTTGAATAACCTACAATAAAGAGAGAAAGAAGAGTGAGAGAGAGAGAGAATTCAAAGAGAGAAGATGTAGAAAGAGAGAAACAGAGATAGAGGGACACAATAAGAGAGAGCTTAGGCAAAATAACAATTCTGCATATACTTGTTTCAGCTCGTAAGAGCAGTGCAATTGCGAACATTGGATTAGGGTATTTTTATTTTCAAGAAAAATATATATTGAAACACATAAAGAGTTCGTTGGAGTTCAAGGTATGCAGAAGCACAATAACAGCAAAAGGAAGAAGAAGAAACTTAGAGAATAACACAATATAGAATGTATCACCAAGTCATTGTACAAAGTTAAGTGACCCATTAGGGCTATAGCCATATATAAACTTTGGGAGGAAAAACCTCGAAAAGAGGGAAGAAAGTACCCTCGTGGTCCTAAGTGTGCTCACACACATCAATTTTGATATATATTAACAAACCCCCTCTTGGAGTGATGTGGTGAACAAGCATATAACATTCATGTATAAGGTAGTGCCAAGCTATGTGCAAAGAGATCAGTCCACAAGAAGAAGTAAACTCAAAGCTTTGTGGAGAACTTCAAACTTATCTATACGAAGAGCCTTTCTGAACCTCTCCTTGACATAGTGATAGTGCAACTCAATGTGCTTTTTGCAAGCATGGAACGTAGGTCTCCTCACAACTATCAATGCACTTTGACTTTCAATAAAGTTGTCGGTGGCAGTAGACTAACTGATACCCAAATCAGCCAAAAGGCATGTGAGTCACACACACTCAATAGCCACTATGCAACTTGCCCTATACTCAGCCACACAACTAGAAGTGGCCATAGTAGGCTGCTTCTTGCTCAACCAAGATATGTGTGAGCTACTAATCATGCAACAAAACCCAATCTAGGACACATGAGTTTCAAAAAAACCAACCTAGCTTGGGTCAAAAAAATCATGTAAATTTGGTTGTAATTTCTTCATACATAGAAAGTGCATAAAATTGCTTATTTGAGACACAAAAAAATGAATATTAGGCAAGTTTTACATAAATAAATCAAGCATCCAACAACTTTTTGATAGAGAACAACATCAAATGACTCTCCAACATCATGAAGGATCAACCATAAACTTATTTCTATGAGAACGGAAATAATTTTGCAATCTTCAAGGCTAATATGATGCAATAATGTGTCAATGTATTTTGGTTGACACAAAGTTATTTCCCAAATAATGATGCAAATGCCCCAAATTTGACATCTCAAAAGAGGCACACAAATCAACATTAAATTTAGCTATATCTTTCTCATGAGGACAAGTGAGTAGCATATCATCAAAATGTACAAGATTTATCACAAGTACATCACTTCCATGCTCAACATATAAGGTGATCTCAGTTGGATTTTTCTCAAAAGCATGTGCCAAGAAATAGGCATGTATCTTCTCATACCAACACGAGGTGCTTGCTTCAAACCATATAATGAAATTTTCAACCTACACACCTCTTTTTCATGCCCTTTATACAGAAAAATACAAGGCTAAAATACATGCATTTCTTCATGTAAATCACCATTCAAAAGTGTACTTTTAATGTCCAGTTGATATATATTCCAACCATGATGTGTAGTGCACAGTTGCAATGAACAGTAGTTATTTGACATGCAAAGCAAAGGTCTCATGAACATCAATTTCTCTCCCTAAAAACATAACCTTTGACAGAACGTCTAGCCTTATACCAATCAACTATTCCATTATGCTCACGTTTTACCTTCTATATCATTTAGTGCTAATGTATCTTTTTCTTGGAGGAAAATCAAATAAAGATCACGTACCATTTTTCATAATAGCATCATATTCTAATTCCATAGTAGCCACCCAATGTTTAAAGTCTATGATTCATCAAAAGAAAAAGGAACATTCTTATAAAAAAGATTAGAGATAACCATGTCATAATAATATAATGCAAATCAAGCACCATGAGAGCTTGAATGACAATGATATTGCAAGGGTGCATCTAGTTTTCTATCTCTCAAAGTTGGTACGATCCATTTTGGCATAATTCTTACATGATCTGTTTCAAGTCTCTCATCAACAAGTGCATCGTTTAAATTTGCTTAAAAAATGGAATGATATGCATCATGAGTTGAACCCTATAAAGGGCCTCATTCGGATGAATCTTGAGTTTCTACGTGTAAAAAGAGACAAAAAAAAAAACTATCATACACATCATTTGAGCTAAGTAATGCCTCCTTGATATATGAAAGTAAGGGCTGAATTGCATCTTCTACAAAAGAAAACATCATGGCTAACCAAAATGTGTTTAGTCTATGGGTGACGTACATGATAGCCTACTCTTTTAGAGTTATACCTAACAAAAATACATCTCACTGCTTTATATCCCATTTTCTAGGTTGTCGTTATTACACTAATGCATATGTCAAACAATTAAATGAGCAAGAGATGGCTTGTGTAATATCTCTAGGGGATTTGAACTCAAAACATCCTTGCTAGGAGTGTCACCGGCTAACCACTTTCCCAAAAATCCATGGTTGAGAATTAGTTCATAATCTTACCCCTTAGGGTGTGGTTCAACCATGTATGCCGATCACTTTATGACATCCTTTGGTGGATTGATTCTCAACCACCCTTTATTTGAAAAGGTTCCAATTAGAAAAATGGTCTCTAATGCTCGAGTTGATAGAGCTCTTTGGAAAAACCTTTCTCTTTGTAGGACTACCCCCTTAAGAGTTAACCACAAAGCTACTTGGATTCCTTGTCTTAGAAAGCATATGAATCTTTGCTTAAGTCTAGTCTCGTGATCTTAGTCCAAAAATACTAGAGAACAAATGGTGTCAAAAATTTAGATATGTCTGAAGCATTTGGATAGTCAAATCATAGAGTTTAGTTTATAACAATTGGCAACCATGCCAAGCCTCATATCGATTGATAGATTGCAATGCTTTGGTGGGACACTTCTAAAGTACATATGTTGCAAACATAAAAGCCTCAATCTTGAAGCTATGTGAAAAAGCTTAACTTTTGATCATACACCTTGCCATTTTTGAGAGAATGGTTCTTCCTTTTAGCAACTCCATTTTGTTGAGGTGTATATGGTGTTCTACATTAATGTTTTATACCACGCTCATCCAAAAATGCATTGAAATCAAAATACATGCATTCCTTTCCTTGATTAGAGTGGAGGGTTCCAATTTTACATGCTCATAATCTTTGAGTCATAACAAAGGACTCTTTAAATAACATAAACACTTTGGACTTTGCTTTCAATGGATACACTCATGCACTCTTGGAAACATCATCAATGAAAGTCACATAGAATTATATGTAGTTCCCAAATGAAGTTGTCTACATAAGACCATTGATATCAACTCTAACCAAATCATCTTTTGGGAAGGAGGAATGTTGCATTTTGCCAAAAATACAACCTTTATGGAATTTTTTAGAAGATGACTCAGGTTTGGGCAGAGAATACACCATTTCGAATTTCTAAAGGCAAAGCCAACTAGAAAAACTCAGATGACCAAACATGTATGCCAAAGCTTTGCATCTAAAATAGATAAGAATTTTGAACTACACATGCTGAATTATTCACAAATTTTACATAATCTATGAGCTTATATAGCCCAAGCTATAAAATGCTACGAGAATTAATAACATCAACATTCTAGACATCATGAACTATATATCTCCCATCAATAAATTTTACAAATAAGCCAGTGTTGGATAATGTTGAAACCGATAACAATTTTTTTTATCCCTTGCGCGTATAATGCCCACAATGTGAAAGAACTGCCATTAATAGTATTCAAAATTATCTTTCCAAAACCCATTAGAGGATAAAAGGATTAATTAGCACATGTGATAGTATTGCTTGTAGGGATATGCTCAAGTGAAGTGTAGAAACTATGTTGCAAGGTAATATGTTTGGTTGCACCACTATCAAAGTACTAAAAATTGTAAGACATTCGTCTATAGAGACCACTATATGTGTCTGTGGGACAAGGGCTAATCATAGCCAATGTTCCTACCTAGAGGGATATCCTAAGCTACCTAATGGGTGTTGGTGCAATTAAGCCCAAGCCTACATACTTGATGAATACATCTAAGCTTGATGTATTATCATATCACTTGAAAAGCTTCATATGTACAACCACTAGTAACTTTGAGTCTAATTACTCATTGTAAAAATGATGTAGACCCATGAGGAGTTTGGAATCTTGGAAACTCATATCATTTGGTAAGTTAAAATCAAGAGAGAATCAATCATATACTTTAGGATTACTTTTAGGTGAGGATTTGAATTTGAATTCAAATGCTTGGCTCCAACACAAAGCTATAAAATTTGAGAAGAAAATCTCACATGTATCTCGAGCTTGAGAGATCATTTCCATTCCCCTTTATTGAGAAGAGGAGCTCATATCATAGCTCACTCATTCCTCACTCATTGAGCAATGCCTTATTTTACATGATTTATTCAATACATGTTCATTTCTTCCTACTCTCATATCTCTCTCACACTTTGTCATAATAGTGATTTTGTCTGAGTTGCTTCTCACTGTATAGTGCATCGTTTTGCATGATTTAAAGCACCACATCTTTGTCATGCTCTCTATTTTACTTAGACAAATTTTCATCCATAATGGTTCACTGGATCATCAGTTATTAATCAAACATTGCTCACTCGTTTGTCATTGTCAAGGCCCGTAAAAGTCGGGGTAGTTTCTTTACTTGCTAAACATAATTCTCTGCATATAGTTTGTCATTTTAGATGATTCCACTCTTGAATGGTAGCTTTTTAAGCTACTTGAAGTTCCCCAAAAGGAATTTTACTAATTGCTATTGTACTCAAAGAATTCAGTAAAACACTGAGCAGGTGTCTCAACCAAAATAGCATTTTTATTTTTGCATCATCCTCCAAGCAACATATATGATCAGTTATGCTTATTTGCTAGCTAAAGAGGCCCACAACACTCTTCAGCATTTACTTATA
>CM035423.1:152666897-152669397 GCA_020310875.1 Ceratopteris richardii | reverse complement strand
ATATTGCAAAGTCAAAAGAATTGCTCCCACTTACTTATCCATTACTCTATTGCATCTACCGTCCTAGCACTAACTGCTAAAGCATTTTAATGCTCACCAAATTTGAAGTTATTTGGATTTAATTTGGGGAGTCTTTGAATATATTCTTTCCTCTAGTCTAGTTTCTAACTAGTGCAAAATATGCAGGTATTGTAAATACTATTTTGATTTTCTCTCTCATTTGGAGAGCAATATTCTAATAAAACTTGGTGTAAAGATAGGTGCTTAGATATGCTTTCCAATGACCCAAATTTGACTAAATTTGGACTTAATTTGATCAGTCTCTCAATGGCTCTTGGGAGCTATATATCACTCTCAGGACCTTCTACACATAGGTATAGGTTTGCAGTGTTTTGGTCATAAATGCATGAGCGTAGATCCAATTCTTGATTCGACTTGGAGGTGAAAGATAACTCTTAGGACTATGTTGAAATCATAAATCATTATTTTTGGATATGTTTTCTAAGTTTCTAGTCCTTTTGCAGGTAATCCACTATATGACATAAGAAGTTAAGGGAAGTCATCAAAGACCTTAAATTGTAAATTTTTAAGAAAAAACACTTGAATTTAGCTTACGAGACTTGTAGTTAGCATAGACTCATTTATAATCATTTTTTGGAAATGTATAAATCTTTTATAGCTTGTATAGGACATGGGGATTGAGTGAGGTTTGTCTTTAGTGGATATATGGAATTGAAAAAGGATATAGAATACATCTTGTTAATTCATGTTTTGCATGAAAAAATCATTAATTAGGAGCATTGTTAGTTAGGTATTGCATTTTATATTCAAATGACTTATCAAATATGTTGTTTGTTTAGAATGAGTTTGGACAAGACTATAACTCCCATGGATGAGGTCAAGCTTGAGTGGCCTTACACTATGGGGATTACGACTCTTAATGCCACGTTAGAGGCATGGAGGATACTCTTCAGATGATCCATGAAACAATTAAGAAACTAGAGGTGCCACTAGTCGATACACCAATGGAGATGGAAGTTCCAACTACTAAACCATCTAGTTCATAGATACCACTTGAAGATGTAGAAGTGTCTACTAGTAGAGAGCTCAAGTGGCAAGTAAAGGACTTGAATCAACCAAAATACCACGGACAGGTTAGTGCCAGGATGGTAGATGTGGAAGAGCAATGGATAAGACACATAGATGAATGCCATTCAAAATTTGAGCCATGGGAAGAGAAAAGCAAGTGCATCCATGGCAGATAGAGCTTTTTAGCGATCCAGTCTGACACAGCAAGAGAAAGAAAAGGATCGCCGTGAGGGCCTTTGTTATGAATGCCTAGGTCAGCATGCTTATAGGATGTGTCCTAAGGATGGTGGTGGAGAGGCAGTAGTCCTCACAATCCACTCCATCATCTCCTACAGATTTTGATCTTCTAGCTACAGATACTGAGATGGATCCTCCATCTAAAAATAAACAACCCACCTTAAATATAATTGTCACTAAGAAGGTTAAGAATGTTTCGTATGTGGTACTATCCCTAGTTGCTCAAAAGGGGTATTAGTTTTCAAACATTCAGTTGGTTGTCATGGGTGAGGAAGTTAATGGCCATCTCATTAAAATTTTATTTGACACAGGATCCACACACAACATTATTAACTCTTCTCTATTAAAGAAACTAAAGTTGAAGAATACTCCATTTGAGTACACCTACAGAGTAGAGTTGGTAGATGGGAACGATTCTGAGACCTGGGATCGACGACTTGTCAGATTACTAGTCCAAATTCAGACTTACAAAGATGAGCAAGATTTCAAGATTGCCAGTTTAGCTATATTTGATCTCGTTCTCAGCAAGAAGCTGACTATTGATTTTCAAACTCATACATATCAATTTAATCACAATGGTTGCCTCGTCATCATCCATGGAGAGAGCGATGTTAAGGTGTACAGACGAGCATCTACCTCCTCGATGGTAAAAGTAGATTGTAATTATCTTTATTTCTTATATTTTGAGCATAAGGAGTTGTTCAGTTTATAGATTCAAAATAGTTTGGAAGCTTAGCTAGCTTCTAGAATGAAAACTAAATTTCAACACTTGTTTCTTTCAGAGTTACCTTCATGTCTTCCACCTCACAAAAAAGTGGAGCATAGGATTGAGTTGGTGCCAGGAGCTCATCCACTGGCCAGACAACCATATCGAATGAGTCTATAAGAGGATCCAGAAGTACGTTCACAGGCAAGGAGTATCTCGACAAAGGACTCATCACATCTAGTTATTCACCTTTTGCGGCCCCAGTGCTTTTGGTTCGCAAAAAGGATGGATCTTTCAGAATGTGTATAGACTTTAGAGCACTAAATAAAGTTACAATAAGCACAAATATCCGATGCCTCACATTGATGATATTCTGGATGCACTAGGAGGTGCTATTGTATATAGGAAAATAGACTTAAAAAGTGGTTATCATCAAATCAGAGTCAAGGATGATGATGTACATAAAAC
>CM035423.1:152596897-152659397 GCA_020310875.1 Ceratopteris richardii | reverse complement strand
CAAACAAGGTCATATCATCAAAGACTGTCCTTTACTTCAGGGGCAAAAGCAAAAGGTAGGTGATGACTCTAGCAAAGACTCTGTCAACTCTGTTCATAATAGTGGTTCCTCCCCCACCCTCCCTGTTAAGAGAATGGTTAATAAAGGTTAGAACCCTTTTGAGGATTGTCCCAATCAATCTGACAACATCGGTCCCTCAAGCCCCAAAGAAAACATCAACCCTAATGAATTGTTTGCAGGTACAAACGTTGATGCTACAAGGAGTTCTAAGGATCAACAGAGTAAGTATGAATCCGGATGGTCCCTAATAGGAAAAAAGAACAAAGTGGTCAATATGTCCACTCACATTGACCTGAAGGGGAAGAACATCTCTGAACCTCTCCCTGCTTCGGCTTTATGTGATGATACTAAACTATCTGATGAGATTTTCATGCAGGAATTAGATGTTATGGACCAGGACAAATTGGAAACTATGGATAATGACATTGTCAATGGGGAAATTGTGCCTATGTCGCAGGATGTTGATATGTCAAGTCAACTGGCCATTACAAGTAAACCAGAAAGAAAAGATACAGTGAGATCATCTATCTCAGCAATCAAGCCTACCAAAAATAGTAGGAAATAATTTTGTTGTTTTGCTGATGTCTAATCTTTCTATTCTTTCAATAAATGTTAAGGGGCTTACAGATCCTGTAAGACCTAGAATGATTAGCAGGTGGATTCAGTCTTTACATAGACTCCCTGATGTTGTTTGTCTTCAAGAGGTCAAAATTGGTGGCGACTCTCTTAAGTTTAATCTTAATATTCTTTCTAATCACTTTAACTGGTATTTCACTAACCATCAGGATGGTAAAGGTGGTGCAGTGATTGGTCTCACTAAGTCCCTGGCCCCTAATATGGATGGTATATCCTCTAGTAGCTCCAACCAATGGTGCTCTATCAGGCTAGGTAACCCCTATAACCTCTCTATCATTTCTGTTTATGCTGCTAATAAGAGTCTGAGTAGAAAAACCTACTGGGAAGAGATCAGTCAAGTTCATGGGCCTTCTATCATGGTTGGGGATTTTAATATGGTCACTTGTATCAAAGACAGGTGGAAGTGCAAAGGTAACATCATTAATGGTTTTGAAAAAGCTGCTTGGAATGAGCTTTGTAACCTGCATGATTTTGTTGATGCTTCTCAAAATTCTGGTTTTACTTGGTCCAACAAACAAATTGGTATGGCTTACACTGCTGCTAGACTGGATAGATGCTATGTCAATAATAATATTCTCCAAAAAAGTTGGGAGGTTAGTGCCCTTACTCATAATTCCCTTTCTGATCATAAACCCCTAATCGTCACTTTTAGAATGGGTAATCCTTCCTTTAGGTCTGGATGGCCGCATATCGATGCCAACCTTCTCAAGCTTCCTTGTATTAGGTCTGAGACTAAAAGCATCTTTTCCCAACATTTTTCCAATACTAGGTCTCCTGGTTTAGCTTGGGAAAAAGCGGTTAAAGATGTTCAATGCTTGTTTACCCACTTTAAGAAACAATCTAGAGAGTGTAGAGCTAAAAGACGTAGTGCTATTGTTGATAAGCTAAAAGCCCTGGATGTTACTTCGCAAGAGTACCAAAGATTAAACTTGAGATTGTGCAAGGAAAGTTATCTTGAAGCTAGCTACTCTCTTGCCTCATCAAAAGAATTTTGGAGTGAGAGAATGGACAGAAACAACAAACATATGTTTTCTCTCTTGAAAAAAAACAAAGTCAGGGACTTCATACCCAAGCTGAAAAAAAAAGAAGGTGGTCACACTTTAAATATTGAGGAGACTCTTCAGGAGGCTAAAAGCTTCTTTATGGATGTTTTCTCTGGTTCTCCCAAGTGGGTGGAGGATATCCAGAGGGCAGGGCTACTATTGCTTTGAAAAGGAAAAAAATGATTCCTGAAAGCCTGGTTCCCATTCTGGACCTACCCCTCACTGCCGGTGAGATCAAAGAAACCATTTATAAATTGAAACCCTGTAAGTCTCCGGGGATTGATGGTTTGCCCAATGAATTCTTCATGATGCTTTGTGAATTTCTCACTCCTTATATTCTCTTGGTGTGGGAAGAGGCTTCTAGCAAAGGATTTCTCCCTTATCACATTAACACTGGGGTTATTAGACTTATTCACAAAAGGGGTAGCAAAGATGACCTTAACAACTGGAGACCTATCACTTGTCTCATCACCATTTACAAGATTATAGCTTCTACCATAGCCAGAAGACTTAGTCCCATGATGAAAAGTTTTTATCCTCCCTGAGCAAAAGGGATTCATCAAAGGTAGATATATCCTTAATGCTATTATTTCTCTTTGGGAAGGAATGGACAATGCTAAGGATTTGGACCAAAATTTTTATTTTTTTAAGATTGACTTTGATAATGCTTATGACAGAATTGAATGGGAATTTATTCTTCAATCGCTTCAAGATTTGGGAGCTGGCAAAAGACTTATCAAAAATATTAGTACTCTTTTTGGCAATGCTTGTTCTAGGGTTGCCATCAATGGGCATATTTCTGACCCCTTTACTCTTAGCAGATCCATTAGACAGGGTTGCCCTCTTGCTCCTTTGTTATTTGCCATTGCTAGTGATGCTTTGGGGTGGCTTGTGAAAGATGCTATGAACAGTGGCTTAATAAAAGGTATTAATGTGCATAACTCCCCTTCCCCTCTTGGGCTACAAATGTTTGCTGATGATACTAATGTTCTTCTTAATGTTGATGACCTCTCTGTTAATAAATTCTTGGAATGTTTAGAGACCTTTTGTCTTGCTAGTGGATCCAAAGTTAACCACACCAAAACTGGTTTTAAAGCTTCTAATGATGTTATTCCTAACTGTGTTACTAGACTTGGCTGCAACATCATCAAGGATGGGGAAATCTTTAGATTGTTGGGGATTCCCATGGGTTTTCAAATTACTTTTACTCAAAGGTGGGATTGGGTGGTTGAAAGGTTTAAAAAACACCTACTTTTCTAGTATGATGCTAAGAGCTCCCTCCCCCATAGAACTTTTGTTCTTAATCACTACATCCTTCCTAAGTTGGTTTATTTCTTGGCTTGTTGGTCTCCTTCTAACAAACAACTTGAACAGGTTATCTGTCTGGCCAGGAACTTCTTATGGGGAAGCAAGTCTGACAAAAAAAAAGTCCCTAAGGTGGCCTGGAAAATCTGTTGTCTTCCTAAATATCAAGGTGGATTGGGTATTATAAATCCTGTGAAAATGGCTGATAATTTGGCTGCTAAATGGATCTTGAGATGTATTAATTGCAATGATGTGTGGGCTTGTCTCCTTAAAAGGAATACTACTAGATTCTGTCTGTCTGATTACAGAGCTTGGAAGAATATCAACTTATGGGACATTTTAATTTCTCCTCATCCTATCACCCCTATTGGTAGCCCCTTGGTGTGCAGGATGTGGCAAGCCTGGTTCAAAGCTAAGCAATCCTTTAACCCCCCTAAAGCATTTTCCTGTTCTCTTCATTTTTATATGCAGGAATCTCCCTGGTTGGGCTGGTTAGCCTTCTGTAACAAAAACAGTCTGGCTATCAAGCAGCACAAATGCCACAAAGCTGGAATCACTACCTGGAACAATTTTATGTATGGTGGAAGGGTCAGGAATGCACAAGATATCATTTCTGTCACTAACTTATCTATGTCTTGCTTACAGGTGATTCACAATCACAGAAACCTTCTGCTGGAAAAGATTGACAGTTGGCATAGGAAAAAGGTGGCCTTGCTGGATATTGCTGCTGTCATTTTCAAACATTTCAAGAACAAAGGATCTGTTGCTCAAATTCTGAACAATCTTAATACCAGATGGCAAGTTAATTGGTCTCCTCACCAATGGACCTACAGATTCAAAGCATTGTGGGCTTTCCCAGACTGCAGCAAACATTCCTTTCTACAATGGCTGATGTTGCATCATGGACTATGGATTGGTCACAAAGTCAGGAAAGTTTTTACTAATGGTGGGACCTGTATATTTTGTGGCCTTGTGGAGGATGTTTTACACCTCTTTTTTGAATGTCAACATGCCAAAAAATTATGGACTCTTGTGGAAAAATATTTACAAGGTAATGATTTCCCCCAACTAAGCAAAATGGAGGTGATTCTTGGTACATGTGGCTCAGTAGGAATGAAGCTATGTTTGGCAAAAGAAGGAGAAACTACCTCGTTTCCCTTCCTGGGAAACTGAAAAAGGCCTCCTTGGCTTGTATTAGGAAAATCAAATATGCCCCATGTAATAGTGATGATGTGTACAAGGTTCTGGCTGAAAATTTGCCATCCAGGTGGAAGAATCTCTTTGCTGCTCAGTACTCTTGTAAAAGAATTGTCATGTATTATGAACTTTAATTAAGCCCTTGGAGTGGGTGTCTCCTGCCATTGTTATAAACTTTCCTTGTTCTTTCAGAAAAAAAAAAAATATTAGTTGTGCCCTGTGCGTCAATATAAGTTGTTCCCTGTGACCTGGTGGGATCCGCTTGCTGTTCACGTTCTTTTATTCGGTTATATCTTTCTATTTCGGAAAGGATTACACAGGAGTGTTTTTCGAGAAGGATTACACAGCTAACAACTATGAGACAAAATTTCGTAACGCTTGAATATGATGTGCGCTGGCATAATCCTAATATAGACAGCGTGTGTTACAAGTGATTTTTTAAATCGCTCTTTTAATCAGTTGAAGTACATCACAGGGCTATGTCCCACATGCTGTAGATTCGCTGCCTACGTCTTATTCCCCAGCAGAACGATTCAGGATTTTTTTTTTTTTTTTTTTTTAAATTAAAGGAAGTTCGGCCTTAGCCACAATTCAGGTTTTTATAGAACTCTTTTCAGTCGAAAATGAAAGCAGTGACGATCACACCAAAATGCCCACATCAAGAATTGTCGTCTATAAGGCTAAGGCCGAACTTCCTTTATTTAGAAAAGAAAAAAGAATTGTCGTCTATTCAAGCCATTTTTTCTGATCAGCGATGTCACTTCGACTCTCTTTAGCGTTCTATAAACTAATCATTTGAGAAACTCTTTGCGACTCTGTATTCGCACATGCTTTCTCTCATTACGCTACATTCCAGTATGCATTCAAAGGAACTCATACGATTCAGTATACAGAGAAGGGAAGAACACGTTACCAAGAAGCGCAATGTCATAATAGGATACATACATTCCATTAGGTATAGGTAAGAATTGAATTTGATCAAGTTTGACTTCCAAATCTTGCTAGCTACACAAGCATATCGCCGCAAGAAGAAATGAATTGATATGCAATACATATCATCCGGCCTCAAACATACATTTATCGCTTACGACAGAAAGAAAAGCGCATGTTATGAATAGCAATTCATTGGATACTACAAAAGCATCTGGGCAACGGTTGTAAATAACCACTTCTCAGCCAAAAAGATAAGTGAACACCCGTAAGAGGTAATAGAAAAAATCCTCTCCGGATCCACCAACTGGCCATTCAAGAGCTCTGCGAAAGCAAATATATAAAGAAGTAAAACATGAATTCATTAATTAAAGCAACAAAATCATACAAAATGTTATCGATAAAGCAAAGACGGAAAGCAAAAAAGAAGTATTATGCCCCTCGCTACACAGGTGGGGATACCTGGTACCATTAAACAGGACTGCTCATTTTAAAATCGTCGTCCTCTTTTCTCTCTGCCTGTGTGTGTGTGTTCTTCACCTGAGTAAAATGTACTGTTTTTTTAGCGCTCACATCTACATGTCCACCCGTTCAAAACAACCGTCAATAAGAGTACGATGACTATCCGGTTTCACTTACAGGTGGAAGATCGAATAGATCTTTAAAAACATCGGTAAGAGCCGAAGAGCTTGACACAGATACCTTCAGCAGCTCCATGACCTGCATAAATGCAATACATGATGGCAGTTATGACATAAGTAATACGCGTATGTGTGCATGTGCCCACTCGGCACAGCGCTTGCGCATGAAAGTGGGTCTGACTGTGTAGTCGCCCAAATATGAACTCAAGTTTGTGCATTACGCGTTTTCTCTCGCCTGTGCCATATAAAGTGCAAGGGCCTCAGTTTCGCATGGGAGTTACGTAGGTGGAAAAGGAAAGATTAGGGAAAAAGAGGGGGAAGAAGGCAGAATAGACGAGATGTTCAGAGGTGCCGGCCTGTTGTGTAGAAACTCTGGCCTCAACGCTATCAAGGTCGGATATGTTATTAATGCCACGCCCTTTAAGCAACATAATGCTGTCTATCGATGAAGCTCGCATAACATGAAGATCGTCGGACACAATGAATATGAGCTTATCCTTGACAAATCCTTTAGGAAGTGTTGCATTCCCATCTTCAACAGCAGCGTCAAGCGGAATGGCCTCTGTCATGGTTCCTATGCCACATATTTTGCAAGGCTGACCATATGTTGCAGATACATGCGTCTGGCAATCAATGTTATTATAAATGTCGGATGAATAATAGCTCCCAATTATGCTGCGATAAGAGGAATTGAATCCATACACCTTTTCAGGCAGCGAGAATGCTTGCAGATTAAGTCCGTGCGTAAAGCAAGAGAGTTTGGCGAGGTTTGGAGGACACATGGGATGCAACAGCTCACGTTTATCGATCATAAAGCACGACTCATCCATCACCCGGAATCGCCATGTCGTCGTCGAAGTGTTTTGACATGCTGAGTCGTCGTCGACGCGTCGTCTGAGGTCTCTACAGCGAGATTCTGTGTTACAGCCTTACAGGCCGCCGTTGCAGCGCTGCTTTCATGATCATCACCATCATCGCAATGTCCAACATCTCGTGATTCAAAAGTTCCTGCGGGCAGAGAGAACTTTGAAGAACTTCTGCAGACATAGCCTAGCGCAAGCGCGCGCGCACACTCTGGAGGCGAAGATGAAGTTATCATCAGACAATCTGGAGGCGAAGATGAAGTTATCATCCTAAAGCTCACGCGCACTAAGATCACAGGGCAGACCTTCGCCATAGTCGAGGCGGGGGGGGGGGGGGGAGACATCGCGGCAGGCGGGGGGAGAGGCATCGCGACAGGCCGGGGGGGGGGGGGGTGTCGCGACAGGCGGGGGGGGGGGGGGGTATCGCGACAGGCGGGGGGGGGGGGGGTATCGCGACAGGCGGAGGGGGGGGGCGACGCGATAGGCGGGGGGGGGGGGGGGGGGTATCGCGATAGGCGCAGGCGGGGGGGGGGATTTAGGCGGGGGCTTTTCTTTTCTTTTTTATTATTGGCCGTTTTAGAGAGAGGAGAGGCAGCTTTAAAAAAAAAAGAAGAAAGCAAGAAGTAGAAAAGAAATGAAAAGAAAGGAGGTTTTAATTTGGGGCTTTTTTGGGCACGTCAACTCACGAACGTTTTGAAGTGTCTTCTTTAGAATTTCTTTATAATAGAGAGAAAAAATTAAAAAAGAGTGAGTGAAAAAAAGGGGTTTCTTGTAAAGTGGGCCGTAAGGGCGCTGGGATTCAAAGGTCCTTTGGTTTGAAGCGTTAAGGATTATTGCCTTCCCTTGGGTAATCTTGCTCCTTTCAAGCTTTGGTCATGGACTTTGTGGCTCCCCCTCAGGCCGTGTCCCCCCCTGAGTTGGAATCTGTCCCAGTGGACGTCGCGCCCCCAGAGGTCTCTTTATGCAAGGAGTCGGTGGCGGCAAAGCCGGAAGAACTGAAGAAAACTTGCCTGATCGGTCAAATGTTCAGCCCCAGGCCATCTCTTGATAGTGTGAGAACTTGGCTTCGTAAGGAGTGGTTCCCACGAGGCCTAATCGTGTCCAAATGTCAATTCCTGCCGGCGAATCACCTGCTTCTTATTTTTGAGAACGAAGAGATGGCTTTCCAAGCCCTGCAGGCCGGCTCCTGGCAAGTGGGCCGGTCCACCCTTTGCCTTTTTAAGTGGACCCCAGACTTTGTCCCGAACAGATCAAAGCCTCTTCGTTACCCGCTTTGGGTGGAGCTTCCCAATCTGCCTTTCTTCATGTATGGATTTCTTCGTGAAATCGTCTCACCAATCGGTCGCCCGATGGCCGCAAGACAAGATATTGGGGGGTTGATCTACGATGGAGCTCAACACTCTTTCAATGCTAGATGGCATCCTCAGATCTGCGTTGAAACAGACCTGAACCAGGTCCTTCCTTCAAAGATCTCCATAAACTATGGAGATGGTATGACCTGGACACAAGAGGTTACTTACAAGAATCTGCCAAACGCGTGTTTCCGGTGCGGGCTTCAAGGTCACAGGATCAAAGACTGCCCACTGAAGAAAAGTACCAATAAAAACAAGCTTAAACCAGATGAGACCCTAGACCCTATCCCCCAAAACGACACTCGGGGTCATCCCCATCCAATGGAGGAAGAAGAGGGAACTCGCGTTGCTGAGACGGATTCAGAAGGTTTCACTGAAGTGAGACACAAGAGGAAAGTTAGCCCTCGAAGATCAAAAACAAGGAATGCTACGACAGCTGCCCCCTCGAATAACATATACTGTAACCTAGAAAAAGAGATTAATGAACTCGATTTCCCAGGGGACAACCTCTTGGAAGAAGACCCCACTGACAGTTCACTTGGGTGCTCTACTAGCAAAGAAGATAACCTAGAAGGCTACACCACGAGTAAAGAGGAAGGCTTTACTACCAGCAATGAAGACAACCCAGACAGCGAAAGCTCCGCTCTTGGCCCTACCCTCCCGGTATGCTTTCCAAGACTACCGCAACAAAAGTCCAAGCTTAAAGGTAAACAACCTTCCGGCATGCCGTGGAAGAGCCCCCTCAAGAGTAGGATCCTAAGTCAAGAAGTAGGGAAGAAAAAAGAAGACCACAAGAAGAAAAAAGATCGGGTCCCTCCCCTCAAAGAGGGCAACCATCATTAATGAAATTCACATCTCTAAACGTTAGGGGTCTGTCTGACCCGTCAAGAGCTTCGATTCTTGGCCAGTGGTTCAAAGACATGTGCTTCGCCCCTGACTTTATTTGCTTACAAGAGGTTAAAATCGACGGTGAGGATCTACAAAAACGGCTTAAATGCATTTCTCCGAACCACCTTTGGTTCTCCACTTCTCACCCTAGAGGGACAGGGGGTGCTTCTATCGGTATTAGTCACGCCTTGTCTAACAATGTGACCTCGACTTTTGAAGGTCGGAATCATCGTTGGATTGCTGCCTCTTTCGGGTCTCCTTTCCAGTTCACTGTGGTCTCAATTTATGCCCCTAATGGGGAAACAGACAGAATGGATACTTGGGCTTCCCTTGACTCCCTTTCACACAATGTTCTGATTTGTGGGGACTTCAACATGGTTGAATCTCTTGAAGACCGATGGAATAACAAGGGGAAAATTATTGACGGTCAGGAGAAGGAGATTTGGGATAAAATCAAGCTCCATCTCGACCTGGTCGAAGTGAAAGACAACCAGGGTTTCTCCTGGTCTAATCTCCAGTCGGGGGACTCTTTGAGGAAAGCAAGGCTTGATAGATGCTACATCGACGAGAACACCATCCTTCAGTGGGGTCTTCCTTCGATTTCTCAACACATGGACCTCACTATCTCAGACCACTATCCGATTACTCTGTCCTTCAAACCAATTCCCATGCTCCAGAAAGCTCCTTGGTTTCAGGCTTGTCAGACATCATTTTCCCTCCCCTCGGTCCACCAGGAAATTTCTGAGGTGTGGACGGAAGCCTTTGCTTACGGTAATGAACCGGCTAAGTGCTGGAGAAATGCGGTAGAAAGGACTCGTAAAATTCTAATCAGGACTCAAAAGGCTATAAGAGGAATTCGAAAGAAAAGAAGAGAAATGGTGTACCGGAGGCTCTCACGGCTTGAAGAAGAGGTGAACAAAGGTAAGCTACATTGCCAACAGGGTCTGTTGAAAATCAGGGGTAGGCTAAGATTAGAGGAGGAGGTCCAAAGGAAAAATCTCCAAATTTTCTTCAAAGAGTGGTGGGCAGGGAAGGCGGACAAACCAACGAAAGAGATGTGTAACATCCTCAAAAGGAAACAAGCTAGGGATTCCATCCCCCTAATGGTCGATAACAATGGAACTGAATGTCGCACTGAAATGGAGAATAGAACTATCATCGTCGAACATTTTACTAACCTTCTCGGGGTCTCGACTCCTCTTTCCCCCCACAGGCGCGACTCCATGGCAACCATCTCAAGGGTTGCTCAAACCAGAATCCCACAGAACTTGATTGCTCTGCTGGATGCTAACATCTCCGAGAATGAAATTATCGAGGTTATTGATGCCCTTCCCAATGGGAAAAGTCCGGGTCCAGATGGCCTTACCAATGAGTTCTTTAAGTCCTTCAAACTTCAGGTGGCCACCCCCCTGCGCCTCGTGTGGCAAGAGGCTCTCTCCTTCGGTGCCCTCCCTGAGTGCCTGAATAATGGCGTCATCAAGTTAATCCACAAACGGGGAGATAAGAACAAAATTGAAAACTGGCGCCCGATTACCATGCTCCAAACTGGATACAAGATAATTGCAAAAGTTATCGCCAACAGAATCTCCTGTCATTTAAAGTCATGGTTGTGTGAGGACCAGAAAGGTTTTATCAAAGGTAGATCTATACTTGAAGGAATTATTGATATTTGGGAAGGCCTTGCTTTTGCTGAGGAGTCTGCTCAAGATCTAGTTTTTATTAAGATCGACTTCGACAAAGCGTATGACAGATTGGAATGGGACTTTATTCTTCAATCATTGAAAGACCTTGGATGCAGCCAAAAGTTTACGAAGATGGTTTCCACGCTTCTTGGAAATGCTTCAACCAGAATAAACATCAACGGTAAGCTCTCTGAGCCCATTCGTTTAAAAAGATCAATTAGGCAAGGCTGCCCTCTGGCTCCTTTACTATTCGCTATCGCCTCAAATGGACTCAGCTCCCTATTAAAGCATCACATGGACGCCGGCAATCTCAAGGGTCTCTCCTTACCTCGAAATCACGGCCAAATGGTTGTGAGACTTTTTGCTGATGACATGAATGCCTTTGTGCATAACGATATAAATAGCATTGAGATGTTTTGGTGGTGCCTCCACACCTTTTGTATGGCATCAGGCTCAAAAATCAACCATGCCAAAACTGCTTTTAGAGCGATCAGCGGGCCTACTCCCCAATTGTTGGTGGATCGGGGGTGTCAAGTTATCCCTAGCGGTCAAGTTTTCCGTCTCCTCGGCATTCCGATGGGTTTCGATATCTCAATGGAACAACGATGGAACTGGGTGCTATCCAAGTTGGATAGCAAGCTGAATCAATGGAAAGGTATGCAAGTCAACCTGGCAGGGCGTGCTATGGTTATTAACACCTTTATGTTATCTACAATTATTTACTTTATCTCGTGTTGGAGACCTAAGGAGAAAGACTTGGCCAAAGTAGAAAGAATCTGCAGGAACTTCCTTTGGACTGGGGACCCAAACAGAAGGGGGGTTCCCAAAATCAAATGGGAAACTTGCATTAGCCCTAAAGACTCAGGGGGCTTGGGTATTTTGGATATTGCTGTATTAGCTGACAAACTGGCGGCTAAATGGCTTATCAAGGCCTGGAGCAATAGGGAGTCCTCTTGGGCTAAATTGATCTTCAGAAACACGGGAGACTTTACCTTTGTCGGCCTCCCTGGTTGGAAGGACATAGGGATTCTCACTCTTTTGTTCTCCCCCCACCCAGTCTGCCCTAAAGGCTCTAGCCTCGTGTGTTCCTTATGGAAGAATTGGAACAAGGCCAAACAGTTCATCAGAATCAGTGATGATTGGAAGTGGGCAGCTGGCATAAGACAAAATGACTCCATCTGGTTCCCGATCAGTGGCATTCGGGGAGTGGATTCTTGGAACCTCCAAACTGCAAGGCGGTTATGGAACAAGGGGTTCAAAGAGTGGAAACAGCTCTGGAAACAAGAGACCCGCCAGTGGATTAGGTTCGAAGATTTGGATCCGAGACTTAGCATTACCTTTGAGGAATGGACTCTTCTTCAAAGCAGGTGTTTAGCCTGGGACCGCTCTACTACCCGCCTTCTCTGCGGTCAGGATCCTCCTTGCTCGGAGGGCCTCAAATGGAGCAATGGTAAGAAACTGTCCAGAATCCCGAACTTCAAAGGGGAAGTGGATGTTCACCACACCCTTAACAAGAGATGGTGCCTTGCTTGGACCAAACTTCGGTGGGAGCTAAAATTCATGTCTCTTTGGCACCCCCTAATTGAGGTCAAAAAGTCCGTTCTCATGTGGCAGGTCTTGCATAAAGGAATCTGGACCAATGCAAGGGCTAACAAAATCTGTGGTGTGCCGCCATGGTGCAAGCGTTGTCATCGGTGCATCGAAGATTTAGCCCACCTATTCTTTGACTGCCCCAAGTCCCGTGTTGTCTGGCATCACGTGTCCCGAGTTTTGAGAAATACGAGTCAAATCAACTGGCAACAAGTGATGTTGGGTGAGGCGATTGGATGCTCTGCGAGGCTATGGAATGCCATCAGAGGCGAGGCTCTCTGGAAGATTTGGAGAGAGCGCTGTGCCGTCAATTTCGACCAAACTCCTAAGGAATGGTCGATCGAGAAATCCTTGTTTCTCCTTGGTAAAAGAATCTCCCGAGTCAAAAGTTCACCACCGTTTAGACATCACTGTATTTATCTCCTGGAAAACAACAAGTTGAAACCCAAATGGGTCCCACATGAGGGTGATGATAATGTTATCCACCTCATTTGTAATGCCTTGTAGCTTGCTAGACTTCTCCCCTGCGTTGTGGGATTCGGGGGGTCCCATGGGCACTAGTCCCGTTCACTTGTAACTTTTTCTCTTTATATAATTAAAGTCCGGGAGATTAGGCTAAGGCCGAACTTCCTTTTTTTTAAAAAAAAAAAAATTGTGAAGAGATTTGTAAGGCCTCCACTATGCGAACAAGTTGTCTGATCTGACAACCTGAGAAAGTCGATTGCGCATACAATAGGAACCTGTAAGAATCCCAAGAGTACTTCGACAACCTCCTTACCAGCCTCCATGTAGATAATCTTCTGTTTTTCTCTGCTCACCAGAAACTTCACTCGTACACCCTTCGGCATCGAGAGTCCAAATTTAAAATCTTTTTTCAGAGTACAGAGAGCTTTTCAAGTAACCTTGCGCTTCCATGTAGCTGTTGAATGTCAGGACCATAATAAGCTTCCATAGACAAAGAGCTGCCGTACGTCAGCAATAGGAGAGCCAATGGTGAGCAGTTCAAGACAAGGCGACGTCTGCCGATATTCAAAGAAGGAACATGTCCTTCAGCCGTCCGAGGCAAATGACCACGGTTGATTGCAACTCTGCAATATTAACAGCTACATATGTAGAAACTCAATTATGAACACCGAGAAACATTTAACCGGGCAGCTTTCCACAATCACGTTCTCCAAACATTCCATGATCCATCTCTTAACATGATTTCTCTATTAGTCTCCATTCTCCATCTCTCGCAATCAATTCTCTTGAATAGGGATACCTGGTGAGGATCGAACGGCGCCGGCATCTTTTAAATTTGAAGCAGAACTTACGCTCCACAAGAGATAGGCAAGATGCCTACGTGAAAAAAGTTGGGCGACAAAATCTCTACTTAGATAGCGACGCCTTCAAAACAGGATAGTTTAATGCAAATCGCCTCGTATGTTAGAGAGTGTTGATGCGAGTTACCTGTTGAGCCTCGCTAACCGTGTAGTGATGCCGGCTGAAGTCAAGGCTGCGAGTCGGTTTTCTCCCTTCCCCCCAAGGGCAAGATATCTTCTCCAAAGATTACGTGCTGCAGCACTTGTAGTCAACAACACAAGCCGCCGGCCGGTCTTTCGAAGCAACAAAGAATAAATTAAAATCATGAAGGGAAAATTGCATGAGCGTACAAATTGAGGACTAAATACATCTCTTCATTTTGAGAAAGGTCTTCCTTCATAGTGTATATACTCCTGAGTCCAATGTTGATGAAAATTTTATTGAGCTAGAAAAGAAAGTCCTATCTAGTAGTGTTTAACATCTTTTGATTCTTGCTAGTCTGATTATGACATAGTAATTGAGCTCCACAAATGCCATAAAACCAAATCTCTCCTTTGACAAACACCCAAGAAGATTTCCTTGTACCCTAAGATAATACATTTTTTTACAATAAGGGGAACATCCAGTATCTCTTGACATTTTAAGAGTTGATAAACAAATCGGATACATCCATCTCCCTACCACAAAGTAGGCATATCCCTTCATCGATCTTAATCTTCCTTACTTTATAGCCTTAATACATGCCATTATGTGTAATCAACCACTAGAAGAATGGATGCCTGATCTTGATTTGAAAAGACAAAATGTCAATAGAAGCATTCCAATTGGTATCCATCAAGACTTAGGTCTCTTCATAATGCTCGTGATAGACCCTTTTTGAGGCTTGAAGTGAGCGAACATATCCTTACCACCTCAAAAAAACTAACATCTTTATGATTACTCTAGTTCTTGGCTTTGTCTTTGAAATTCTCCTTGTGCTTCAAAAAACCATGTTTACAAGTAAGAGAAAGATTAGTCAGACTGAGAATTTGATTATCACTCATTAACTCACCATTTTCGTAGAAGCATGCCCATTCATTGAAACCAATCTTCTTCGCTTATTCTACGTTATATTAAGATCATAATTACTCCACAGAGAAAGTCACATTGACCACATAGACTCTTGGAAAAAAATGTTACTATTGAAAAAACCATTCAGCTTATAAGACCTCTTCACATCCATTCAAGCTTGCTACATCCTACAACGTAAGGAAATTCCAACACAGAGAATATGAGGCAAGTAATGGCATCCCATAGGGAATGATTTTCACTAGCTTTTTGATCGGGAAAGGAGAAAAACTGAGTGCTTCTTTTGACAAGATAGGCCTAGAAATAATGAAACTGGCTACTTGTGAGAATCCACTATTCTTCCAAGTTTTTTGCCATCATGATGGGATAGTCAAGACGAATACCACCTTCAAACTTAGGAAAACAACAAATCTACCAAGCAAGATAAGGGATGTCACCCCATAAGAATCTTCTAGCTAGAGAGATAATGGAAAACATATGTTTTCTAGGAGGCATCTAACAAGCTTAAAATTAAGTGAGCCAAGAAAGGATAAAGTGATTAAGAACAAAAACTCTGCTTGAAAGCCATACCATTTAAACAATTTATCATTGAATGTATTCATGACCCAATCCCAAATTTGGTTAATGGACATGTAGAGGAGGTACTGGGGTATCTACTTTTATAGAAAATAGAGATTAAAGTTTAACCATCCAGCACGTCACCTACTCAAGGGGGGTTCTCTTTAGGGAAGTATACCCTTTAACATTTCTGTGGGCAGGCCGACAACAAGAATTTTACAGAATGGTAAATGCTTCAGAAAATATGGACAACCAATAACCAAGGAAGACCGTACTCTGCCTGATTCAAATCAGATGATTACAAAGTTGGGCAAATGATAGATGATGCTCACAAGTGTAAACTTAGGTCTAACAAGCCACAAATTTAGGGCTAACAGCCACCCGAAAAGTAATTCCTCCAGTACATCAGATTCTTCTCATCAACATAAGGGCCAATGATATGCAGAATAACTCTTTACAATACAAAGAATTCCTCAAGAGGATAGAACCTAATCAATAACACTGACTCACAGAAAAAATAACCCCAAGCTACTCTCTTACAATATAGTGCTCATAGCCCTTCACTGTGAAGCCTACCCTCTGTATACACGACAGAGTAGCTCCCACAGTAGACTTGAAACCACCAAGTGCAAGAGAGGTCTTCTGCACGTATACACACGGCAAAGTAACTCCAGAAAAAATGTACCAAAAAGTGTGTACTGTGTACATGTAACCCAAATGAGCACAAATCCTTGCTTTTATAGGCCCCAATAGGCCAAGAGGCCTTGCCGAATCTTCACGTCCACTGATCATGCGCCGGTTGAATGCCCAAAATTGGAGGGTAGGTCAAATATTCCCTTGATTTGAATTGGATCCACAAAAATAGGTAGACGTGAAGGGTTGGTTGGCGGCGACTACTTTCACTTTTAACCATTCCACTTTAATTTCAAGTTCTTTTTATCTCCGATGATGTCTGATAATTGTTAAGTACACGGACCAGATGCAGCTTCTTCCTCCTCTCCCTAAGCCTCATGCATGGGTGCTGTTGTTTCCTCCTCATTTCTTCTTCCATGCTAATATCTTGCAGAATAGTTTCCCCACATTTATCATGCTTCATATTTGTCACCTCCTGAGATAGCCTGGAAGGAAGAATTGCCTCCAGAGCGTTGCATTGTTCCTATGTGATTGTGTGCAATTTGTGTGTGATTGTGTGCAATTTGTGTGTGATTGTGTGTATGTGTTTGTGTGTGTGAGTGTGAGTGTGTGGGTTCGTGTGTGTGAAAGGGAGTGTAGGTATATGTGTCGGTGTGGGTGCATTTGCATGAAATTGTGAGCGTATGTGCATGAAAATGTGTATGTGTGTGTCTGAGCGTGCATGCGTGAGGTGTGCTTGTGTGTGCCACATGTGTGTATTTATGGGTGGGTGTGTATGTAAGTGTGTGTGTGTGCAATTATGAGTGTGTGTGTGATGGATGCGTGTGTGTATGGTGGTGTGTGAGGGTGTGCATGTGCGGGGGTGCGAGGGGATGGGGAGGGCTGCAGGGAGGGTGAGCGGGGGGTGGCGAGGGGTGGCGGCGAAGGGGTCGCAGGGGGTGGTTGGCGGGGTGGGCAGAGTGTAGCTATGGTGGAGGGGGGCAGGTAGCTAGGGGTAGATAGGGGGTTGCGGGTGGCGGAAGGAGAGGAGAGAGGGGGCGGAGGCGGGTGCGGGTGGCAGAAGGGGGGCGGAGGCGGGCCGCGGGGCAGGGGTGCAGTGGGGAGCTAGTGGGTAGCTAAGGGGGGTGGCTAGGTAGTGGGTAGCTAAGGGGGGGGGCTAGGCGGAGGGGTGCGGGGTGAGGGGGTGTGCGGGCAGCGGAGGGCGGAGGGCGGGTGCGGGGTGAGGGGGCGGAGGCGGAGTGAGGGTGGCGGGGGCGGAGTGAGGGTGGCGGGGGCGGAGTGAGGGTGGCGGGGGCGGAGTGGGGTAAGGGGCGGAGGGCGGAGGAGGGTTGGGCGGAGGGGTGCGGAGGCATAGGCAGAGGCGGGGGCGGAGGAGGAAGGCGGAGAGAGGCGGAGGGCAGAGTGTTGGTGGAGGGTGAGGGGAATTAGGTGGGTGAGGAGGGGGGTTTGGCGGAGGTGAGGAGGGGGGTTTGGCGGAGGTGAGGAGGGGGGTTTGAGCGGGGTCCGTGGGGGGTTTGGAGGGGGAATTGGCGGGGGGCGGAGGCGGAGCTAGTCGGAGGGGAGGAGGGGGGTTTGGCGGAGGCGGGGGCGGAGAGGGTTAGGCGGAGGCGGGGGCGGAGGAGTTGGCGGAGGCGGGGGTGGGGGAAGAAGGCGGAGATGAGGAGGGGGGTTTTGGCGGAGGCCAGCGGGCAGGGAAGGAGAGAGAGAGAGGAGGGGGGAGAGAGAGAGGAAGGGAGAGAGGAGGAGAGAGAAAGAAGGGACGGGGAAGAGAGAGAGAGGGGAATAGAGAGAGAGAGAAGATAGAGAGAGAGGAAGAGAGAGAGGGAGGGAGAAAAAGGGACGGGGAAGAGAGAGAGAGGGGAATACAGAGAGAGAGAGAGAAGAAAGAGAGAGGGAAAGAGATAGAGAGGGAGAGAGAGAGACCAAGAGAGGGAGAGAGAGAGGGGGTTCATCCACGGGAAAAGAGAGAGAGAAATAGGGGAAAGAAAGAGAGAAAAAGGATAAAGAGAGATAGGTATCAAACAATCGAGGAAGCCAAGAAAAGACGACAGCAACGACTGCTCAGAACTTCAAATACTGCTCAGAACTTCAAATATATCCGTGTCAGAACACTTGAACACTTCTTGAAGCTTCATCCCAAGGCATCTGAGCGTTTCCGACCTCTACAGGACACATTAAAACCCATGGGGAACCTAAACAATCCACATATTTCCCATTCACTATTGAGGTCATACCCAGTATCAACAATGCAATCACAAACAACATTATCAGAGGTCGTAAAGAGGGTCTTCTTGTCGTTAACTTTTGAAACACTAGCCAAAGAAAAGTTGTTTAAGCAATCGAAGAAGGTAATTGTTGTGAAACAAGCTACTAAAGAATAATCCACCTAGCAAGAGTACACAAACTATTAGCTTAGACCACTCACATAAAGAGAGAGTATGTATCCACCCATCCAACTCCACCCATATATATACCTCAAGTCCAAGGGGGTGCATGTCCTTGAGATTGGCCAAGTGTCCCTCATGTGGATACTTTCCCAAGGGTGATCACATGCCTTCTAATTTCCCAAGGTCTATCACATGCCTTCCAAATCAAATGAGGATTCTTCTCTCACGTACACACAAGGTGGCTCCTAGAGAAGCTTCTCCCAAGACTAAGGTTCCCACACCTTAGGATAAATCAAGCCTAAGGTTCTAACCATTCAATTGGGAGCTCATATGAATAAATACCTCACGGGTTAAAACCAAGGGTTTCACCCAAAGGTTGAAGGCATGTTCCAAGGGTAATTCAAGGGTTAGACCAAAGAAAACATACATCATATTCTAACCTTTAGAATCCATATGTTTAACCTTATGAACCCATGAATTACACAACATTCTTCCCCCCTTTAACATTTTCGTCCTTGAAAATGTGTATAGGTATAATATGTGAAGTATTCCCCCGTGCACCATGATCTATACTCTGAGCATGGTCATCTCTCTCTTTAGATTCATTTCTAGTAATCAGATAAGGGCTAATCCTTACCTTATTCTGAAAAGAAATGAATCAAAATCCCTGCCCAAATCACTTTCTCTTAGTCCACCTGAATGTACATGCATGCCTTGTACCTATGGACTAGTGAAAAGGGTGGACTTCTTTGGTGATCTTTTTCTTTTGGCACTTTTGCAAACCTTGAGCTCCATAAAATAATATATTTCAGTACACTTTGTACTTCCCTAGAAATTTATATTTTTAGGAGTCTATGATAGATATCCGATTTCTATCTTGAAAGGGTCAGATACTAGATTCATCTTCCACTTTCAACAGAAAGGAGAGGAATCTTCAGATGTTCTAAACTTAACTTATTCTTTTATAGTCCTTTTCAAATACAAATATACTTTATTTGTATTTGATAGGACTTAGCTAAAGATAAGAACTTCGCAAAGTGGGTCTAGTGAGTCCCTACCAAAACATGCTCAATAAAATGAGGAGAAATACTATCTTCTCATTCCTTGGCAACTTAGGTGGACTTATTTCAATCATCCAGGTTTTCTTGAAACATAAAGCTCAAGTATTCCGAATGATAATATACCCAAACTATAATTCCATGTCTACAAGTGGATCCCTATCTTGATCATGTTTGATTTTCCTTGGATTAATTCTCAGAATAGAGTTTAATCCTTTTAGAGGTTTTAACATTCAAGACTTAGATCCAAAGATGACTTTAGGAATTGGAATTATTTGGTAGACCATTCTCCTAGGTCTCTACCCCATTTGTTCATCTTAGATTAGCCTGTTTTTCCAATGAGAATTAGTACTAACTATCCTAAACGACATTGGTTCATACCTCAGATAGTTATGTACTAACCTCAAAGGTCACCAAAGCTTTTGTAAAGAGAAACAAAGCTTACTAAACCAATTTCTTCAAATCTTAAAAATAATCAAGCCATCAAGATACCTTATAAATCTTCTATCTATTTGGATGGAGTTAAATGATTCAAGTTTTGCTTTTAGTTCCAAGATCTTGCGAGAAAGATGCCTCTTTCTAGGTATCATATCTGAGATCTTGCCAGGAACTTAGTGAATATTCTTGAATCATTTGTTCTCACCAAAGATTCAAAAGACAATCTTTTACAGATCAACCTTTTATTTAAGGTTATTATACTTGAATAGGCTTGACTTTACTTTTGGAGTTTAATTTGGTAAACTTCCAAAATTCTTTACCTTCTTACTTATCCAAATTTATTGTACCTTATAAACTTTGGCTATGCATTCTATTAAAAAAATGCATCTGCTTAAAGGATAGCCTTTTCTGGGGTAAATGTCATGTTCATTTTATTTACCCTTTTGTTCATACAACCAGGTGTATTAAATTGGTTTAGGGAGGTACATTTCTACACCTCATAATGAACCTAAGACCTTAATCTAAATGGTCTTATCTATAAGTCTTATCATGATGTTTCCTATCGGATCTTGAGTCTATTTTCTCTCTGGCCATCAAAGAAAATCCTCAATGGGAGTTAGTTCTCACTGTCCCATACCAGTGAGTTCTTTCTCCAATCCGTAGAACGACATCCTTAACCTTTTCACATTCTTTGCCCTTATCTTTTCAATGCTCTCTGGTCATTTACCATGGTCATGAATTCCATCTTGGAACTCCTTGGCATCATTTTCATGAGAGCAAAGACTAAGGTTTCTAATGTCACTTAATTCAAAGGTCTATTTAGGTTGACCTTTGAATTTTACTTGGTATCAAACTATCAAAGGTTTTGATCTTTTTGACCAATGTAGGCCTCTTGGATTATCCGACCATAAAAGGTTGGATATATTTGACCAAGTTAGGTCACTTGGCTTTCTCAAAATTCCTCTAGCTAATTTAACATGAGATAAGATCACATTTTTTCTCCTTTCGATCCCTTTTTCAATGATATTTACCCATGGGATTTGCTTGGGATCTACAACTCATACTTTCATGAGTTGATATCCTAGCTTAAGTCTTCAACCGTTCATGTTGATGTTCTTCAAACCATTTACTATTCTCCTTTTAGGGATCAACAATTATATGCCCTCCTTTTGACTTAAGCAAGTTGTCATGCTTAGTGATCCAAACTTTGGATCCATCTTTATCCATTCTCAAATACCCTGCTCTAAATATGCTTCAAGTCTTTGGCTAGCTTACCTTAGTTTACTTGCCAAATTGGAATTCCTTAATGAATTCCCATCTTACATATCTGGTTCTTACTGTGTTAGAGATTTAACTCAAACACACTTAGATACTTGTACTCCTTAACTTTCATGAAAGAGTTAAGGAATATCTTTTGCTTAGAAGTATCATATTGATGATACCTTTCTTCCCCCCTTTAAGGAGTTTTCGTCCTCAAAAACTGCAAGAACTTGATGTTCTTTTAATTATCTATCCAAATGGGAGGTTCTTTTATGCTAAATCCTTGGTTAAAAAAGCTCTCCAATATCCTTGAGCTTAAGCTTCCATTATCTTTAAGTTCAGTGTCCCATACCATTGAACCCACTTAAGTGACATTGTAAACCTAGACGTCCCATACCATCCGATTTACAATCTCACCTTAGTGTAGATAACTTTAGCTCTTACTCAAGGATTAAACTCCATTCATTTTGGTCTTATCAAATATAATCAAAATCTTTGTAAGTTATATTCTTACCGAGTCTTGATTTGTTCTTTGAAAAGACTTTGAAAATTGAGCTTTTATTGAACTATTTCCTTAATTAGATGCAATCAAAGTTATCTTTGTTTATGTCATTTGATAATAGAGCTAGTATTCTCATACTAGATATCATCTATTGACATAAGTAGGCATTTGTATCAAAGGATATAGTCAATCATAAGCTTTGCTAAATGGTTACCTTTTTAACCATCTTGATAAATTGCTTGTTACTCATAGAGCACATTTTGGAGTAGAGGTATCAAGAGTTTCTTTCAACCCTTTAATCTTCCTCTTCTCTAGATATACTTAATGAGTTACAACTCTTCACTCTTGAAGCAATTTTGTCAAAGCTCCAAATGGATCCTACCTCTTGTCAATGAACAAAGAAGCTTATCGGGGAAGAAATGAACACTTAAAAGGGTAAAATGGTTCAATCATTCTTTCTCTAATATGTCATTTTACGACATTCTCTTCCCCCTTTTTGTGTGATCATTGTCCTCAATGATCAGATGTTGAAGTTCCTATGAACTTCTTGACATTGTTCACAATGAAAAATTACCCTATGTGTGTAGGGTCTCATATAAGCTTCTAGTTTCTCCTTTGGATTTTTCAATCCAAGTTCTTATTACTAACATTTATGGTTTAATAAGAAGAGAAACCTGTTGGATTTGAAGCTTAAGTGCTTGGCCTTGCTGATCAGACATGCCATGGGTATTATGGAACTTTAGAGTCCATAAGTAGGACTCGAAGCTTAAGATTTTTTTATCTATAATAAATCTTGTTGGCGTTTGGATTAAGCCAACACATAAAAAAAAAACATGAAAGTTAATGGGCATTGAGTCTCATAATCTCATCACACCATTAAACTTTTATGCTTTTGGCTTCATATGAAGAAGTGATTTTTCTATCTTAAACCTTAAGCTTACTTATCTTTATTTCTTTCTCATCCCATAAACCCATGCATTCAGGATTCAATCTATTTATATGCATGAAAATGTTGAGCATGCGTAAGGTTCCAAAATTGAACCCCTCTTTAAAGCATGCATGGAGTTTACTTTTGGAACTTCATAAAATACTAGAATATGTGGTCAAAATTTCAATTCATGCCATGCTTGTGATGAAAGCGTTATAGTCAATATCTCATCATCTTTCAAAGCTGAGTCCGTTGCATGCTAATGAAAGATCTTTTTCTATTTAAATGTTGATATATTTAGGTAGTGATGTGTGTGAACACTCTAGGACCGCCAGGGCACTTTTTTCCCTCTTTAGGAGGTTTTTTTCCCCCGGCTTGTATATACGCCTATTGCCCTAATGGGCTACTTATCTTTCTACTTTCTCTAGTAATACATTCAGTATTGTGTGTTTGTGCTCCAAGCTTCTTCTTCTTCCTTGTGTTGTTTGCGTGCTTCCGCAGACGTCTATCTCCAAGAATTGGTATCAGAGCAGGTCGTCGCTTCATCTAGGGTGCCGTCGACACTTCTCCGTTTACAGTCTCAGAATCGCAAGAATTTTGGTGAGCATACTCAACGTGTTTTCCATATCAAAACTGCTTCGCTCTGTGGTGCCAAAAACGCGATCTGAGCTTGTTTCGGCCTCCAAATGCATTATTGCAGTGCTTGTGCAAGCTATTTCGTCTTTTTGTGCCAAAGGTATATACCAGTTTCTGTTCGCCAGTTTAAGCATCTCGAAGTCTGCTACAGGTCTAGCAGAACTTGTCTGGGTAGTTCTGTTCAACTTTTTGAGATACAGTCAATTTTCTGCATCAAGGTATTTTAGTCACTGGCCATGGCTAAAAGCAGTGATGTATTCCATATGTTGGCTGTTGAGGATAAGTTGGATGGTACCAACTACCCATTGTGGGCTTATATGATGCGACATGTATTGGTTGCAAAAGGATTATGGAACATTGTGTAGGGTGTTGAAAGACGTCCTGTTACACCTCTAACTACAGGTACTGCAAATACAGGTGCTGGAGCTGATGAAGATGGTGTCGAAAATGATGCTGTTGTTTCTGTTGCACCTACTGCATAGCAGATTCGTTGGGATGGCAAAGATGCCCAGACACATGCATTGATAGCTTTGTTTGTCAAACGTGCCATTATTCCTCACATTCACTCTTGCAGAATAGCTAAGGATGCTTGGGATACACTTACCACATTGTACCAAGCTAGGAATGAGGCTCGTGTTGCTTACCTCCGAAAACAGTTGGAGAGTGAGCACATGAATGAAGGTGATTCTATGGACAGTTTCGTAACAAAGATCAAAGACTTGAAGGAACAGTTGATTTCTATACTAGATAGCTCACTTGTGCAAACTGTTGATGAGGTTATACTAGATAGCTCACTTGTGCAAACTGTTTTGAATGGCCTTCTTGATTCATATCAGAGTTTTGCTTCTACTCTTCGATTGATGATGAAAGGCAATCCAAATGCCTTGTCATTTGAGGAGTTAGTCTCTGTTCTGTTGCAGGAAGATCAGTCCAGGCAGAACAGGTCCATTATGCATGTTGTAGATCAAGCTTTTCTAGCTAGTTAGAAGGGCAAATGAAAATGGAGCTCTTCTACTAGTAAGCAGAAATCTGCAAGTGCTGCACATTCGAAGAACCAAGACAAAGATGAGAAAAAATCAGAAAAGCAGAAATTGTTTTGTAAATATTGTAGAGGGAATGATCATAGCATAAAGAACTGTCCAAAACTGGCTGCTAAAGAGGCAAAGAAGAAAGAGGCTAGAATGGTTGTTGTAGAGGCCTCTACACCAAAAACAGAGTCTGCAAATCTTGTGCAGGAAGAAGAATGGGCATTTACTACTGTCTGTAGTTTTGACCCATCTTCTCATGATCAGTGCATGTCTGCAGTAGACTCAGATGTTTGGTATTTTGACACTGGGGCAACCAAACATATTACCTCGCAGCGCAGTTTCTTCTCTTCACTCGAGCCTTCCCCTACAGGGAATACTGTTACATGCGCCAACAACTCCTCTTATCATGTTATGGGAGTTGGTAAGATCATTTTGACTACTGCTGATGGTAGTTCTTTCACTTTGTCAGATGCTTTATTTGTGCCAGGGATCAAGAAGAATCTGTTATCAGTTTCTGCATTAGCCAAGATTGGCTTGGTTGTGAAATTTGTTGATGACAGGTGTACAGTTCATGATCTATCAAATGGCGATGTGATTATTGCTTCTGGCATTTTATGTCGTGCGTTGTATAAGCTCATAGACTATGAAAGATCGGTAAATGATTTGGCATGTGCAGTAAATGATTCTCAGGCTATGTCAGATGCAAAGCTTTGGCATGCACGCTTTGGTCATTTGAATTTTTGCTAGTTTGCTACGCCTGCAGAAATCTGAAATGGTGTCCTCCTTGCCCAAACTTGAGGCACCTGGAAAACATGTTTGTGAAGGCTGTATCTTGGGCAAAATGCAGCGTTCGTCATTTCCAAAAGATGGTTCAGTTCGGGCTACACAGAAATTGCAGCTTGTACATAGTGATGTCTGTGGTCCTATGCGGACACCCTCTTTTGGAAATTACCTTTACTTCGTGACTTTCATTGATGATTTTTCCACGCATGCATGGGTATATCCACTCAAAGAAAAGTCCGAAGTGTTCATGTGCTTTAAACAGTTTTTGGTTTTGGCTGAAAATCTGTCAGCATGTAAAATGGGCACCCTCCGTTCTGATCGAGGGGGGGAATATATGTCTTCTGATTTTAATGCATTTCTGGCTGAACGTGGGATTAAACACCAGTGTACAGTGCCGTATACACCTCAACAAAATGGAGTTGCTGAACAAAAGAACAGGTCACTCATGGAGATGGCGAGGTGTATGGTCAAGAGTCAGGCTTTACCACATAGTTTCTGGCTTGAGGCTGTCATGTGTGCAGCATATGTACTTAACGGGTGTCTCACTAAAGCGTTGCAGTCTATCACTCCATATGAGGCTTGGCATGATCGCAAGCCATCTGTTGCTCATCTGCGTGTTTTTGATTGTTTGGCATATGCATTAGTGCCTGAACAACATCGCAAAAAATTGGATGATAAGGCAGTAAAATGTATTTTTGTTGGGTACAGTTCTGAAAGTAAAGGCTATCGTCTGTATCATCCACAAACTAAACGCATTCTGGTTAGCCGTGATGTTGTTTTTGTGGAAGATGCTATTCAACCATTGCTTTCATGTACTAAGGAGACATCTGGTAGCTCCAAAGACATGTATGATACTTTGATGCCTCTTTTTACAGGTGGACAGTCTAGTGCTAGTCCTAATGAGGCAAATTCTCAGTCGTTGCAGGTTTCATGTGATGATGCAGATCATTTCATTTCTGATGCAGATTTACATGATGCACTAGTTGATGAGAGAGCTGATATTGAGCAGGCAAAAACTATGCCGAAATGGCTGGTGCAGACTTTGCGTGATTGCAAATTAGATGCACCTCTGTCATATCGTACTCGTTCAGGATCTCATAGTGCCTCTTTCGCATCAGATTGCTATGCTATGGCTGCATCTAGTCTCTGTGATGAGAATGAGCCTGTTTTGTTTTATGAAGCACAAAATTCAGAAAATTGGATGGCTGCTATGCAATCTGAATATGATGCACTAATGAAGAATGGTACATGGTCTTTATGTGACTTGCCTCCTGGCAAGAAGGCCATTGCCACTAAGTGGGTATACAAGTTGAGTGTGTGTGGCTCAGACGCCGTATGGCTGATTTGGGTGTTGGCCAGTCTTCTGCCACCACCATCTTCACTGACAGTTAGAGCGCATTGGCAGTTGCGAGGAACCCTGTGTTCCATGCTCGCACTAAGCACATTGAGGTGCATTATCACTATGTCAAGGAGAGGTCCTCTACTGGGGAGATCAGCTTGGCATATGTGCCCATGCAGGAGAACATTGCAGACCTTTTCACGAAGGCTCTGCCTAGGGAGAAGTTTGAAGCGTTCCGCAAAGCTTTGGGCTTACTTCCTTTTGTGGAGTGACTTCCACATAGCTTGGCACTTCATTATACATGAGTGTCAGCTACTTGTTCACCGTATCACTCCCAGGGGGGATTTGTTGATATATTTAGGTAGTGATGTGCGTGAACACTCTAGGACTGCCGGGGCACTTTTTTCCCTCTTTAGGAGGTTTTTTTCCCCCGGCTTGTATATACGCCTATTGCCCTAATGGGCTACTTATCTTTGTACTTTCTCTAGTAATACATTCAGTATTGTGTGTTTGTGCTCCAAGCTTCTTCTTCTTCCTTGTGTTGTTTGTGTGCTTCTGCAGACGTCTATCTCCAACATTAACTATGCCTCTAATGCATCATTTAAATAAACCATTGCATGCACCATAATGTGCGTGAGGACGTCACTGACTTCATTTGAAATGCATTCTTAAATGCATCGATCTAGCATGGCAAAATAAATATGAAAGTAACACTTACCTCCATCAAAGCTATGTCCTTCCTTTGACCCTTGTATGGTGAGGCTCTATTGGGATAGTTTGTACTTGAGGTTGCAAGCTTGGGCCATCATGACATCCCAACATCTAGTATCGTTCATTTGAAATCTATTGGGTTGTGCCCGTGCAAGTTCTTTACAGTTCACTTACCGCTACTAGGGAAATCCTTGTTAGTGTCTTTTCCTCCGCTTAATTATATGCTTAACCTCAAAATTTAACCTTATTAAAAATTTGAAGGTTCCCACATGTATGCTAACACATATATGAAATGGATATATAGTTGCTGCATCACATATGAAATGAATTCAATGCGTATTAGTGTACAAATCCCTTGATATTTATTTTCATGTTTCCAACAAATAAATTCCATCCTTTCCATTTCATGTTATCTTCATACTTACAATGCATACAATCTTTTGCTTGCATTTCTCATACATATGTGCTAATGCAACTATATGCAAAGAGAATAACTTAAATCGAAAGGTCCTTTCCATGGGCGGGTTCTTTCCAGACGTCGTTGTTATGTGTGTGAGCTGCCGAATGAAGTGTATATGATCCCGTATACAAGTTTTGTTTTTTATTTTGAAATCTATAAATTAAAAAACTACAAAATATTTAACTCAATGAACAATCGACCGCTTAGTACACCCTGACCTCCTCGCCTCTGATTTCGTGCCCCAATGAAATGTGTGCATGATAGGACTGCTTCTGCCCATCGTTTGGTCGTTTTCATCTCTTAGCCGCCTCAGGCATGTTGCATGGTCGTCACGTTCTATTCCTTTTGAAGCTAAAATGTGCGCCAAAATAATGACTCCTGAATGGACTATAAAATTGTATCGAACGTTTTGCGCCTCATATCGTGAGGCCTTGACGTGCGTTGAGCAGCCTTGAGAAGGACAGTAGCCATGAATGGCGCTCCTACTTACGTCAGCCTCCTGGCAGTAAAGATTGGCCGCTGGGCGGGTGAATCCTTTGGATTCATCTCAGTCCAGTTGTCGATCCCACGACCATATTTTACTCTTATAAGAGCAAAGATAAAGATTCAATCGCAGTCTGCAGATATGTACAGGCAAAACTCACCCGAGTAACCAGAAGTCACGAGCAGATTTCGAGGAAAATCGCAACTCAAGCTCGGATACTAATGTTGTGAAACAAGCTACTAAAGAATAATCCACCTAGCAAGAGTACACAAACTATTAGCTTAGACCACTCACATAAAGAGAGAGTACGTATCCACCCATCCAACTCCACCCATATATATACCTCAAGTCCAAGGGGGTGCATGTCCTTGAGATTGGCCAAGTGTCTAGCCAAGTGTCCCTCATGTGGACACTTTCCCAAGGGTGATCACATGCCTTCTAATTTCTCAAGGTCTATCACATGCCTTCTAAATCAAATGAGGATTCTTCTCTCACGTACACACAAGGTGGCTCCTAGAGAAGCTTCTCCCAAGACTAAGGTTCCCGCACCTTAGGATAAATCAAGCCTAAGATTCTCACCATTCAATTGGGAGCTCATATGAATAAATACCTCAAGGGTTAAAACCAAGGGTTTCACCCAAAGGTTCAAGGCATGTTCTAAGGGTAATTCAAGGGTTAGACCAAAGCAAACATACATCATATTCTAACCTTTAGAATCCATATGTTTAACCTTATGAACCCATGAATTATACAATAGTAATAATAGAAGTCTCATCAGCATTGTTCAACACACTAGTGTCATCAGCCAAGATCTCAAGCCCAAGGGCAGAGGGGGTATTAGTGATGGTTATACTTTTGATCAGATTGTTTGATGTGGCATCCTTAACCAACCAATTAAGAGAATCACTACCAATAGCAAAGACTAGAGAGGTCAAAGGGCAGCCCTATTCAATGGATGTACAGAGCTTGAAGGGTTGAGACATACTTTCGCGAATGGAAATCATAGACCAACCATTACCAAAGACAATGCTAGAAAATCTAATAAATCTCCTCCCAAAACCAATATTATGAAGGGCATGCAAAATAAACTCCCACTCAATCCTATCATAATCCTTTTTTAAATCCACTTTAAAGAAGTAAAACACATAATTTATCTCTTAAGCATAGTCCACGCCCTCCCACAAGTGCACAATAGCATCCAAAATCTATCTACCTTTAATAGAATTGGAGGAAAAACAGTTAAGTTATTCAAATGAAGGACAAGAAGTGACTACTAGATAGATGAGGAATTCTTGGATGAGGACAGTACAGATGAAAACAGATGAAAAGAATAATCAAGTGAGACCTTTCCAGTATAAATTTTGTTTCCTTTTGTGAATATATTCATTGCATTTTTGCAAGTAAATAAATATATTGAGATTAGTACAAATTTAAGAAAATTAAGTAGGATCAAGATAGTAAACATCTATTATGGATTCGTGTGAAGTATGAAAGACTATAACTGATATGAATAGATTTACTTACCAGACTAGAAACTTTTAGGAATGAAAACTTGAGATATGATGATATGCTTAAATTAAGTACATGTTCATGCTACTAGTTTGAACACTTAGTGAGTGGGATTCTTTGAATCCTACTATTTATTTCCTACGTGATCCTACCTCCAAATGGGTTATGAATTAAGAAAACCTTCGTACTCAAGCTAGAAGTATATGTATGTACATGTGTTGTCAGCACGCTACGATGGGCTAGTAGGCAGGTGGAACAACCTTGATCGGGTGATCGAGACCACGAGATAACACTAGTTTCATTGTAGGTCTGACCTATATGTTATCATGTGTCTATATCGGTCAATAGCCGAGTGGCGTCACTCTAGCTAGGTGGTTAGAGCCATGAGTTGACACCGATTCCATATAGGGTTGATGTTGTGTGTCATGCACCATATCGACTTGGCACATAGGTGGAACAAACTTCATCGGGTGGTCAAGTCCATGAGTCACACCCAATTTTGGCACAGGCTGATTTGTGAAAATTAAAAAAAACAAAGAAAGACAAAGGAGCTGAGATGAGATGAAGAGAAAAATAAAAAAAAAAGAAAAAATAAAATAGAAATTAAGATTTGATGGAGAGTTGGTTGCTATGAGATAAATGGAGAAAACAAAATACAATTCTATAAACTTAGTTAGTAGAGCTTAATATATGCTAGTGCTTAGGATATGTTGTTGGAATTGATTAGCTTAAATGAACAAAAAAATCTGTGAAGCCAATAATTTATTCATATGATTGCTTATCTGATTGCAAAAACGGAACATAGTAAGATGTATTTAAAGCATGTATCTACTTATTTCTCTAACTTTGTTCTAATTTTCATAAATTTGCATAAAATACATATATATTTATTTCTAAGTTTTAAAAGTAATTAGCATCTATTCATGAAGATTTGATACTTGTGTATGTTTTCTACCCTTGATCTACAAGTTGGCCCATCGGGATGATATGCAGGTTTAGTGGGGGCAGATGTCGAAAGAATTTCATCACTCTGACCGGCATCCAAAATAATAAAAAAAATTCTCCAAATTGGTTATCTATAAACTCTTAAAAATATGCCTTAGGTGAGCTTTTGATCCGACTAAACTTTCTCTTGACTATCTGTAGGTTGTAGAAGTTGAACATGTGATCTGATTAGCACGAGAAGAGATGGTTAATTTTTTCATTTGAATCCTCTCTATAATTCCCAACATAAGAATATAATTGCAAGGGCTATTATAAGTATGAGAGTACCTACATGTGTATGTATATGCATTCATATAGGATGCCTGAATAGGAATGAATTGTGTCCAAGCATGTATGGATTGCACATGTGTGCCATGTATGTATATTAACCCTAAGAGTCTATGGGTATTTTAATATATCTATGAAAATCTCTATCCTTTGAGTATATTTATTTAAGTATGTGAGCATGTGTTAACTCATATGCTTATATGTGAACCCTTACAATGCAAGATATTTATGTCAATATTTACTGAATACCAACTTAGATTACCCTAGGTGAAAGGTTGAATCTCTATGGATAAGTGTGTGAAAGTGCGTGCATGAGTACATAATTACATGTGACAATTTATGTGCTCTATGTATGTGTACTAATATATGTGCATAATTGCATGTGACAGTTTATGTGCTCTATGTATGTGTACTAATATGAGTAAGGGTATACGTGTCTATGTGAAAGAAAGTATATGTATATGTTTGTGTATGTGTGTTTGTGATCACAAGTATAAAGTTATGACCTCTAAGGATGTGCACTAAGTGTGTGCATTTATATGTATGTATTTATGCGTTCGCGTATGTGTATATGTGTATGTGTGTTGTATGCATGTATGCATATGTATGAATACACGCATGTGCATATGAGATATGTGCATGTGCCATGCACAAGTGTGAAATATAAATGTGCATGCATATGCATGTGTATAAGAGATACGTATGTACATATGAATATGTGTGAATACATGAGCATACATTATTAAGGATGTACATAAATGTGAATGCATCAGAGAATCTAAGTAAGAATGTATGAATGAGTATATATACATATTTATAAAAAGAATGGCATGTATAATGTATGCATGAAATCATGAAATTGCATGTATATTCATGTACGAATATTAGTAAGCACGAATTGGCATGTATGTAAGCATGCATAAGTGTCTCTAAGGATAGAAACATGCATGCATGTGCATGAATGATTGTTTAAGTATGCATATGAGCATAAATGTAAACATATGCATGTGTGCATAACTATATGAGAATGTGTGAATATGCAAGTGCATTAAAAAAATGCATATGTAAGTAAGACTGCATACAAGAATGTAAAACAAGCATGTATGAATGCATACATTTAGATGTATACATAAGTGTTTACATGTGTGAGTAAGCATATATGTGTTTTGATAACAAAAGTGTATGTGTTTAAAAGTGAATGAAATGAATGCATGCATGTATGTCTGTTAGTAAGCATGCATGTGCATAACTTTGTGAGTATGCATGTGAATATAAGAGTGCATGAGTGCATATGAGTATGTATATACATATGCATAAGTGTATGAGCATGTATGAGTTCATGTATACATGAAAAAATGTGTATGAGTGGATGTGAATGCATGCATAATGTGTTAAAGAATGCATGAATGTATGTATTAGTGCTTGTATATATAAGAAATATATATATATATATATATATATTTGTGTGTGTGTGTATGTATGTGTGTATGTATGTGTGTGTGTGTGTATGTGCATATGTTTTCTTTATGATTTCCTTGGTGCCGTTATATGCGTAAATCCAACTTATCTTGAAAGAGAGTTCCTAAAAATATGTTTTACATGTTGATATCATGATTGGAATATCTACTCAAGTGTTCTCTTAATGTCATTTGAAAGCTTCAATAATTTTTTAGTTTTTGTTCAATGGGAGGTGCACCTTCAAAAGGATCTGTCTATATTACATTTTTTATTGCAAGTCATGTAATAAGTTAGTTCATTTGCTCAACTTGTTGGTGAATAAGAATATATTGTAACTTATTGAAAGTCATTTTTGATACAGCAAATCTTTTGGCAACAGATACTTCTTCTTTTCATAGTTTAGTTATTGTACTCTATTGAACTCGTAGAGTGGAGCCCCATAAAACAATTAAGATTTTTATTTCACAACAGCAAGTTCTCTCTCATACATTGCAAACAAATGCACTCAACAGATTGCATGCACAGTGCATATTAATTTTCAATCTAGTGCATGTCCGTAAGTAAATGTGATGAATAAGTGTAGTATAAATGCATGTTCGTATGAGGTGAATGCATGAATGCATGTATGCATGTGCATGAAGCATGCATGAATGCATATGCATGATTAATATAAGACATAAGTGTGATAAATGTGAAACTGCATGAACATGAATGATGTATGCATATGTGAATGTATATAGGTTAATGTATACATGAATAAATATGATGAGCATGAATGCATATATGTGAGCAAACATAAGCAAGTGAGAGCATGCATGTCTACAGGCATGTATGCATAAGAAAATGCATGTGCATGTGAGTGTATGTAAAAGAAAATATGCAAAAATAAGCATAAATGCATGGATACTAGTAAGTATACATAAATAAATGTGAATGTATGTGAGTAATGTATGCATGTGCATAAGTAATATATGCATAAGATAGATGCATGTATGCATAAGAATAAATGCAAATACATAAGAATAAATGCAAATACATGTGCATGATTAAAATAAGCATATATGCATGACTAATGAATTCGTCTGCTTGACTAGTGTGTGCATATGCGTGTACTTAGATAAGTATTTATGTGAGTATGCATGTATGTAAATGAGAATGTATGCATATGCAAATGTATGCACGTATGTGTATGCATAAAAGCATATTTATGAGTAAAGATATATGCATATGAAATACATGTATGCATGAGAAAAGTAAGCATGCACGTATAGAAGTGTGTGTATGCACCATGAGTATACATATGAAAGTGAGATATAAATGTGCATGAATTTATGTGATATGTAAACATGAGCATGTGTGAAAGTAATTGATGCATGTGTACGTTTATATGCATGAGAGTGCATTCTTGAAAATAAGTATATACATGTAGAAATGTGAACATGAATATTAGCAAATATGTAGGTATACAAGTGCATAAGAATTAATGAATGAACATAAATGTATGAAAATTAATAAATGAGAGTGCACAAGCATAAGTGTGTACATGAATGTGTACATGTAAATATGAAAAATTATGTATGGAAAGGTATATGTAAATGAAGAATGTCTTTAATGAAAAACATGAGTGGTTTAAATTCTTATAAAAATACTTATGTGGTTTTTTTCTAATGGCTTTTTCAAAACACTAAAGAGCACTGATTTAGGTGAGAATTACGAACAAGAAGGTGGAGAGAGTGCACAACAAATCAAAGTTGCATTCCCTCATAACCTTCTACCTTGATTTTTCTAGCAGATGAAAATTAAAACTTATTGCCTTAGAACTTAAACTCTTGTATTTTTGTAAGTTGTATAGGGTTTGTTATATTAGTTTCATTTCACATGAATGTTATCACCTCATCAAAATCAAACTTGAAAGATGTCTTGTAATCTTACAATTAGAATTACATAAGGTTACTTTAATGTATCTATTTTGCTTTTCATCTCATCTTTATATTACCACTTTATTTAAAAAGAAAAATCTTGCATGTAATCAAATGATATTTTCCATATGCATAGACTGCAGTGCTTTAGTGGGACACCTGTTAAGTACATATGTTGCACACATGAAAGCCTCAAGCCAGAAACTATGTTGTAAAGCCTGACTCTTGACCATACACCTCTCCATCTCCATGAGTGACATGTTCTTTCGTTCAGCAACTCGATTCTTTTGAGGTGTATTTGTACAAGCTACAATTTCTGAGTAGCCCGAGCTGAACCATCTTTTGGAAAGGAGGAATGCTGCATTTTGCCCAAAATACAGCCTTCACAAACATGTTTTCCACGTGCCTCAAGTTTGGGCAAAGAGGATACCATTTCAAATTTCTGCAGGCATAGCAAACTAGCAAAATTCAGATGACCAAAGCGTGCATGCCAAAGCTTTGCATCTAACATAGCTTGAGAATCATGTAATGCACATGCCGAATCATTTACAGATCTTTCATAGTCTATGAGATTATACAGCCCACGACATAAAATGCCAGAAGCAATAATCACATTGCCACTTGACAGATCATGAACTGTATATCTGTCATCAATAAATTTCACAACCAAGCCAATCTTGGCTAATGCAAAAACTGATAACAGATTTTCTTAATCGCTGGCATAAAAAAAGCATCTGACAAAGTGAAAGAACTACCATCAAGAGTAGTCAAAATTATCTTACCAACTCCGATAACAGGATAAGAGGAGTTGTTGGCCCATGTAACAATATTCCGTGTAGGGACAGGCTCGAGTGAGGAGAATAAACTGCACTGCGAGGTAATATGTTTGGTCGCCCCACTATCAAAGTACCAAACATCTGAGTCTACTACAAACATGCACTGCTCATGAGAAGATGGGTCAAAATGCACAAGATTAGAAGACTCTTCTTCTTCCGGCACAAGATTAGCAGACTCTGTTTTTGGTGTAGAGGCCTCTGCAACAACTATTCTAGCCTCTTTCTTCTTTGCCTCTTTAGCAGACATTTTTGGACAGTTCTTTATGATATGATTGATCATTTCCGTTACAATACTTGCAAAATAATTTCTACTTTTCTGATTTCTTTTCATATTTGTCTTCCCTCTTTGATTGTGCACAATTAGCAGATTTCTGCTTACTAATTGAAGAGCTCCATTTTCCTTTGCCCTTTTGACTAGCCACGAAAGTTTGATCTACAACATGCATAATGGACCTGTTCTATCTGGACTGATGTTCCTGCAACAGAATAGAGACTAACTCCTCAAATAACAAGGCATTTGGATTGCCTTTCATCATCAACCGAAGAGTAGAAGCAAAACTCTGATATGAATCAGAAAGACCATTCACAATGGTCTGCACAAGTGAGCAATCAGGTATAACCTAATCAACAGAAATCAATTGTTCCTTCAAGTCTTTGATCCTTGTTAGCAAAACTGTCCATAAAATCACCTTCATTCATATGCTCACTCTCCAACTCTTCTTGGAGATAAGCAACACGAGCCTCATTCTTAGCTTGGTACAATGTGGTAAGTGTATCCCAAGCATCCTTAGTTGTTCTACAAGAGCGAATGTAAGAAATAATAGCACGTTTGACAGAAAGAGCTATCAATGCATGTGCCTGGGCATCTCTGCCATCCCAACAAATTTGCTCTGCAGTTGGTGCAGTAGAAACCGCAGCACGAACAGGAATATGCAGAATATCATCATCTTTGACACCTTCTGCATCAGCTTCAATACGTGCAGTTGTAATAGGTGTAGGTGTGATAGGACGTTTTTCAGCACCCTGCAGAATGTTCCACAGTCCTTTTGCAACCAATACATGTCGCATTATATAAGCCCACAATGAACTTCTATGTGTTTGGTCCTGGCATGATAGACAGGATTAGCTGCAAGGTGAAGAGAACTTGTATTGCCTCCAAAGATAATTGGAGGCCTAGTGTATAAGCCCAATTCTGAATACAAAAGTTTAATCCAAATTGCTTCTTGAGTGGCATTAGCTAGCCCTCTATATTCTGCCTCTGTAGAAGACAATGCCATAGTTGGTTGCTTCTTTGCAGACCATGAGATAGGTTTGTCACCTGCAAAAGAAATGTATCCTAATGTGCTCCTCCTATCATCTTTGCATCCTGCCCAATCTGCATCTGAATAGACTTTTATATCAATATCTGATGTATAAGAAAAATACAAACCATGGTTCTGTGTACCCTTGAGGTACTTCAAGATTCTCTTGGCAGCCTCTAGATGAGGTACCCTTGGTTTGTGCATGAATTGACTTAACACACTAACTCCATATGCAATGTCAATTCTAGTTAAGGTAGCATAGTTCAAACTACCTACCATACTCTGATAACCTGTAATGTCTTGGACTTCATCACCTTCATGGGCACTTAGCTTTAGGTTCACCTCCATTGGAGTGCTTGCTACTTTAGCATCCTGTAATTTGAATTTCTTCAACATATCCTGCACATACTTCTTCTGAGTAATGTATATCCCTGAATTAGTATAAACTAGTTCAAGTCCCAAAAAATATTTCAATAATCCAAGATCATTGATCTTGAACTCCATCATCTGGCTTTTGATGTTTTTGATTCCATTGACATCATTATCTGTAATGATGATGTCATCAACATAAACACAAAGATAGATTACCTCTGTATTACTTCTCTTAATGAATAGAGAAGTGTCTGCTTTACTCATAACAAATCCTTGGTCTTGGAGGTATGTAGTGAGCGTGTAATTCCATGCCCTAGGTGCCTGCTTCAATCCATATAAAGCCTTCTTCAATTTGCAAACATGAGTTACCTTCTTGGGGTCTTCATAGCCAGGAGGTTGTGACATATAAACTTCTTCTGATATCCATCCATTCAAGAAAGCATTCTTGACATCTAATTGGTACATGTTCCAATTCTTGGATGCAGCCACACTCACCAACACTCTGATTGTTGGCATCTTGGCAACAGGAGAGAATGTTTCTTCATAATCAATGCCTTGGGTTTGTGCAAAACCCTTGGCTACCAACCTAGCTTTGTACCTGTTGATTGTGCCATCAGAATTCCTTTTTAATTTATATATCCATCTGGATCCTACCTTCATAGAGTCCTTCTTGGGTACCAATTCCCGTGTATCACTCTCCTTGAGTGCTTCAATCTCTTCATCCATAGCTTCTTTCCATTCTGATTTGGTGATTGCTTCTTCATATGAACCTGGTTCTTCATTTAACAAATCTTTTGCAAGATAAATTGAATGTTTAGTAACAAGGGATGTATCATACCCATATCTGATAGGCTTTTTACTTTCCCTTTGTGATCTTCTGATTGATTGAGTTGAAGATTCTGGTATGTCCTCAAGCTTCTTCATCTTCATTTTGCCTTTGGACTTCCAAGCCTTGAACTCTTCAAGGTTGATTGTATCATCATCATCTGAACTTGAGTCTTCTTTCTGATTAGGTTCCTCCTTTGCAAGCTTTGGAAATTCCTCTTCCAAATCATAGGGTAGGTTGACTTTCCTGCATTCATTCTCATACCAAGAGTCATTCTCATCAAAAATTACATCTCTGCTTACCATGAATCCCTTATTGGTAGGGTTGTAAAACGTGTAACCTTTTTTATTCAAGTCATATCCAATGAAAATACATTTTTCTACCTTTGGATCTAATTTACCTCTAACCTGTGAAGGTATGTGTACATATGCTACACATCCAAAAATTTTGCAGTGATCCAATGATGGTCTCTTGCCATGCCAAGCTTCATAAGGTGTCATACCATCAAGTGACTTTGATGGTAACCTATTTATGAGATAGGTGGCAGTAGAGACACTCTCCGCCCATAGATAATTAGGCAACTTTTTCTCATTAAGCATAGATCTAGCTGTCTCCACAATTAACCTATTCGTTCTTTCAGCTACCCCATTCTGTTCAAGAGAGTACCTTGTGGTTATTTCCCTTTTGATGCCTCTTTCCTGCAAGAAGTCCTCAAATTCATTGGAGAAGTATTCACCTCCTCCATCTGACCTTAGCCTCTTCAAATTCCTTCCTGTTTGGTTTTCAACTAATGCAAGATATTTCTTAAAACAATTAAACACCTGTGCTTCATAAAGTATAACACAGTCCATCTGTTATAGTCATCAATGAAAGACACATAGTACCTTGAACCTGAGATTGAGGGATCTTTGCTAGTTCCCCAAACATCTGTGTGCACCAATTCTAGGTAGTCTTCATGGATATATCCTTTCCTTGAGTAGGGCAACCTGTGAGACTTACCAAACAGACAAGCACCACACTTGTAAATCATGTGTTGCTTGGATACATTGGGTATCCCAAGCACACATTGGTCCCTGCACATTTGCTTCAAGGTCCTTTCACCTATGTGACCTAATCTCTTGTGCCATATTTCAAGTTCTGAAAGTGTCTGATCCTTATAGCTGTATAAAGCAATATTCTTTGTGTCCTCTAACTCAAAAATGAAAAGTCTACCTGATTTTTCTCCCTTGGCTATCCTTTTGAATCCATGTCTTGGGTCCTCCACAAATGCTCCATATTGATTGAACCTGACCTGCAAACCTTTCTCCACAATCTTACCAACACTCATTAAATTCTTTGTAATTGTTGGTACATAAAGTACCCTGCTCAACAAATTCTGATTACCATCACAAGTGTTCACATTTCCAATTTTAAATACAAAATGCTTTGTATCATCACCTGTCTGGATTTGGTGTTTACCTTTGGGTTCCTCAAGATCAGAGAGTAGTGCCACATTACCAGCCACATGATTTGAACACCCTGAATCAATATAAAATAAATGATCATCATTTGTACCTGACTTTGAAGTCATGTTCATGATCAAGAGAGAGTCATCTTGCTCCTCTGTGTAATTTTTGTAGTCCTTTCTGTTTCTGAATCCTCCTTGGTAGTTGCCATTGCAATTGTTGTTGTAGTTGTTTTTGTGGCCTTGGTGATGGTTGAACCTTCCTCTAGATTGAGAATATCCACCTCTTTGGTAGCCTCTTCCTCTCTGATTTTTGTAATTTCTGTAACACTCATCTGTGGTGTGGTTTGACAAACCACAAATGTTACATGGTGATGAATTATAGGGTCTCCCCCTACCTTGCTTACCTCCTCTGCCCCTACCTCTTGAAGATCTACCTCTCCCTGCATAGTTAGCTTGGGAGGTAGAGCCTTCATCATCTACCTTCTTATTCTTTCCTTTATCCTTCATCTTCTTATCAGTATATAGGGCAGAAGATTTGTTACCTTTGGATGTGTCTCCATTCTTTGTGAGCTTTGCTTCATGTGTAAATAGTTGACCCATGAGAGTTGTGAGATCTGGAGTATGCATGTCCATGTAGAGATCCATTGCAGTGGTGAAACTTTCCCACTTATCATCAGCCTTGATTCCATTGATTACCTGTCTCACTATTTGTTCTTCTTCAATCTCCTCTGCTATGCTTGCTAACTGGTCTGCAACATCCTTGATCTTAGTCACAAATTCTGAAACAACTTGCTTTGGTTGCTTCCTAAGTGTTGTGAACTCAATCCACAACTGATTTTTCCTAGCCCTTGTATTAGAAGAGAAGTATGATGACAAGGTTTCCCAAGTCTCTTGGGAAGTCTTACAATTTCTGATATGAGGTAAAAGAAAGTCAGATATAGAGTTGAGTAGATAAGACCTTGCCAAAGCATCTTTTGCACACCATGTATTGAGCTTCTCTTGTTCTTCCTTGGTAGGTAAACCTCTTGCTTTGAATGAGGGCAATTCCTCATCTCTTGAGATGTATCCAAATAGACTCCTTCCTTGTAAGTAGGTCTTCATCCTTAGAGACCAAGCTTGATAGTTGTTCCTGTCCAATTTGTCAATGAATGAAGGAAAACCATCTCCCATTTTACCTTATTTGCTCTGATACCACTGTTGGGAAAGATGGATGGATAATCCAGGAAAGTGAGTAGATGCTGCTAAACCTGCTTTGCACCAGCCCTCTTTTGCTCCAGGGTTGATTAGTAGACTCCCTTAGCTTCCAGATGGCACCAAGAAATGATATATGTCCTTTGGAAATGATGCAAGTATTGATTGAATCAAAACAGACAAGTTTGTACTTCACAAATTCATGAAAACCTTCTAATTTGGTCTTGACACCTACTCAGAGTTTTGCTCAGTGTGACCAGCACAGTAACAATTGATCAAATTCCTTTTGGGGATATTCAATTAGCTTAGCAATCTACCATTTGCAAGTGGAATGATGCAAAATGATGAACTATGCTAAGAGAAATTAATTTAGCAAAATTTAGATTACCCCCGACTTTTTAGGAGTGTTGCAGATATAGACCAGAGAGCACCTCGACGACGATTTCTCTGCATTGGCTGAATGAAATCACTTAAAATTTTTTCATCATGTAGATGACTCTGAGATGAATCCAACAAGCTTTGAATCACTGAATTTGGTGGAGTAATCACTGAGATGTGCCCTTGACAAGTTGACAGACTTTGGAGTAGTCAAACAGAGAACACACAGATGATAGATGTAAATGTATCTATTAATTCACATTGGTATACAATCCCATTTGCATGACAAGCAATGCCAAATGGTGTAGAGAGGTGTAGGCTATGATATAGTCCTTACACACACTCAAACTCAGTAGAGTTGGCCTCGGGAAATGAGTCAATCTGCCCGCGCCTTTTCATGTACATCTTTTATAAGAAGTGAGTAGGAATTTGAATTCAAATTCAAATTCTTGGCTCCCTATAATCAAGCTTCTAAAAGTATGGAGATATTCTCTCAATCATGTGATCTACTTTTCCACGAATCAATTAGGTAGGTGTTACATAAAGATTCCAAGTCATTTAGACTTTTACATGAGGTAAAATGGTAATAACCCACAAGCATATGTTCCTATGGTTCTTCATACATGTGAAGTCTTCATAATAGCTTCCAAGCCAAATGTGTAGGCTTGTGGCTTACACCAACAGGCAGCTCACACTGGCACGCACGGTGGGCTTGAACCCGCAATGGAACAAAAGTTAGGGCTCATCTACTATACCCTGTATATACATGGTTCTGGCTAACTTAAAGGTTCTGGAAATCTTCTGTTTCAGCGAGTCTAACATCTTTTTTAGAATTTCTGGTTCTACGAGCTGAGCATCAGTTCTAACTGAACTTGCTGCAATTACTTGAGTCATCAATATTTTAGCCTGTGTCTGCAAAAAGGCCTCTTGCAGGTAGAAATCATTTGACAGTGCTGCATCGTGGCGCAATCTCAGAAGTCATGTAGAAAGAAGTAGAAGCACTTCACAAAAACCATACTTGGGACCTAGTTCCCAAGAAGCCAAGTATGAAGGTAATAGGATCCAGGTGGATATATAAAACTAAAACGTATTCAAACGGTTCTATAAACAGGTACAAGGCAAGGTTAGTGGCAAAGGGATTTGCCCAAATTCATGGAGTGGACTATGAAGAAACCTTTTCACCTGTGGAAAAGATGCCAACAATTAGGGTTTTGGTAAGAATTTTTGCCTCCAAGTATTGGAATCTATATTAGTTAGATATCAAGAATGTATTCTTAAATGGATGGATATCAGAAGAAGTGTATATGGCACAACCACCAGGTTTTGAAGATGAAGATAAAACAAGTTATGTATGCAAGCTAAGGAACACACGCTATGGCCTAAAGCAAGCTCTTAGAGCTTGGAACCATAGGCTTGTTACGTATTTTTAAGACCAAGGTTTTTTGGCTAGCAAGGTAGATTCTTCTTTATTTATAAAGAAGAACAAATCAGAAGTTATCTACTTACCTCTCTATGTGTATGAGATTACCATTACAATGAGTGATGCTAATGGCATCAAGCATGTTAAGGCCCAACTAATGGAAGAATTTAAAAATCAGTGATCTTGGTTTATTAACATACTTTCTTGGCTTAGAGCTTGTGTACACATATTCTCATATATTTATTACTCAGAGAAAGTATATACATCATATGTTGATAAAGTTCAAGATGGAGAATACCAAAATTGCAAGTACAACCATGGAACTCAACCATAAGCTTAGTTCTCATGAAGGAGAACTTCTTAAGGATGGTACATGTTACCAAAGGGTTGTAGGGAGCCTCAACTATGCTACCCTAACAAGAGTAGACATTGTTTATGGAGTAAGTACATTGAGTTAGTTTTTGCATGCACCAAGGAAACCTCACATGGAAGATGCAAAAAGGGTGCTAAAGTATCTAAAGGGCACTGTGAATGAAGGGTTGATTTATCCCTTCACTTTTCACTTGGATATAGAGATGTATTCTGATGCAGATTGGGTTGCCTCCAAGGATGATAGGAGGAGCACTTCAGGGTACCTATCTTTTGCAGGTTCAAAGCTTATATCATGATCATCCAAGAAGCAAGCAACCAAGTGTGGCCTTATCATCTACAGAAGCAGAATATAGAGGTTTGGCAAATGCAACCTAAGAAGCTATGTGGCTCAAGCAACTCTATGCAGATTTGGAGTTACACTCTTACACTCCAATGATCTTTGGAGACAACACTAGTTCACTTCATCTGGTTGCTAATCTTGTATATCATGCAAGGACTAAGCACATTGAAGTGCACTATCATTATGTAAGGGAGAAATTGCTTAGCAAAGATATTTAACTATCCTATGTATCAACTCATTTACAATGTGTAGATATACTCACAAAGTCTTTGGATAAAACAAAGATGGACATATTCAAATTGATGATTGGTTTGTGGGAAATCAAGGAGGAATAAAGAACAAGCATGTTAGGCTTGAGGGGGAGCTGTTGGTGCAATAGAAACCAAGCCTTCATACTTGATTTATTGACATAACTCATACAAGACTCTATATGATCAACCTCTTGTAAAAGACCCTTCACATTTACCTTTGTAAAAGTGTTTTACATCCATGTGAAGTTAGGAAGCTCTAAATCACGATTCATTTGGTCGTTGAGTAATGAGAGAATATATCCTATACTTTAGGATTCACTTTTAGGTAGATGTTTTGAATGTGAATTCAAACATTGGCTCCAAACACAACTATAAAAAGAGGACTATAAGACCCATGGGATATCTTGACTCCATGAGATCATTGTGAAGAGAATTTTTGTGAATTGAGAGCTCATCGCATAGCTCATTCACCTCTCACACATTGAGCAATATATGGTTGCCAATGACATTGTATTTGTATATGATTTAATACACATTATCATTACATTCTCATTTCACTTCTCTACTATGACTACATCAGAACAATGATTTTCTCAGAGCTTGTTCTCAATGCATGATTGATCATTTGTCATGATTTAAAGCATGTTAGATTCAGCATAATGTCTAGTACATGACTACAAAGTTTCATTATCATTTCGTCTCTAGAGCCTGATATATTAACATATCTTTATTCTCTGGTCTATTGACTGATGCACCCCGTAATTATCGAGATGATTATGTGATTTGCTAAACACCTTTCTCAGTGTGTAGTCCATAATTTTAGATGAAATCACTCATGATTGGTATCTATATAAGTTAATTAGAGTTTCCCAAAAGGAATTCAACTAATTGCTGCTATGCTCAGAGAACTGTTCAAAACATTGAACAAGTATAAAGACAAGAATAACAAGTTTCTTGATCTTGGATCAATTCCTACATATCTATTTTGATCCATTGATTAGTGGATAATGTTACAAGAAACATATGCGATTATTTATGATCATTAGCTAGCAAAAGAGGCCCACTACACTCTCCAGCAATCATTCTTGGTAGGTGTGAAGCACGATCAAGCAACACCACTTCATCTGTCAAGACTATTCACCATCTCCTCCAACAATAAGCACACACTCTTTTTTGGTTTGTGGTTGCCAACATTGCATATGGACACAAGAAGTCTAATAGAACATTGTGATGTATGTCGGAGAACAAAATACCCTTTCCATAAAGACCACTTTCCACAAAGACCTATGATGAGTGGTAGATCATTTTCCTAGTGGGGAATCGATCATGTTGGAAATATTAACCCCATTAGAAAAAGGCTCTCATGTAGAATACATTATAGTGGCTATTGATTATAAAAAAAAAGGGTTGAATTAAGAACATCAAGAAGAAGTAATTCTCCAACCATAAAGAAGAAATTTGGTTTGCGTATAGCTTAGGAATCAAAATAGTAAGTGATGCGGGAACTTATTTTATTAATGATGTTGTTGAATGCCTATTAGAAAAATTTCAAATAGTGAAAAATAATTTATCCCCTTAATCACCCATAGGAAAATGTTCAATCCAAGAGCACAAACAAGGTTATATGCATCGTGTTAACAGTGAACACTAGGCACTTTATTTGGGAAAAACAATTGCATCATGTTGTTTGGTGCCACAAGGTTTCTTACAAAACACTTCTTAGAAATTACATTCTTTATCTTGGTGTATGGTCAAAATGCTATTTTACCAATTGAATTTCTAGTTCCTACACTAAAAGTAGCAAACATATATGAATGGAAAGTTCATGAATTGGAAAATCAAAATCGCTGTTAGATTAACTATACGAGATGAGAGTGAGAGCCGTTGCAAGCATTTATGCTATGAAAAGACAACATAAAGCCAATTATGATGCATATATTAAGGAAGAAAAGAGGCCATGGGCCATTTATAATGAGCAAAAGTTCCATAGGAGGTGCAGTCTAATGACTCACTTTGGAGGGTGAAAGGTTTTCCAACTATATTAGTGGATGTTGTATCAAGAGATATCCTTAACCTTTGAGAGATAAAATGTTTGCAAGAATCAAATTTATTAAGAATCAAAGGGCTGAGGAGAAAAGAATTAGAGAAGAAGCACAAGAAGAAGAACAAAAGTTCTGCAGGTTCTTCAAGGTGTAAAAGATACTTAAGGAGGGAGGAATAGATCAACCACCTTTTCTTCTAATGCCCCCAGATTGAAAGAGTGTGGCCAAAGTCCAAAGTATTTCGTAGATGAATCTATATATTTTTTGACAACAAGCTATCCTTGGTAGAGTGTAGGGGGGGCTCAATCCACTGACTTGAAGCTATTAAAATATGTCAAAAGAATGTTCCATTGAGTGATCCCTTTCTCTAATTAAAAGAAAAAAGATCCACAAAAGCGTCTCCGTGCTCGATCATTCAATAATATTTTTGTTCAACGAGATAAAATCGAGAGAAAATGAATATATGGAGTTTCTTTTATTTTGAACGATTCTTTCGGTTTACTTTTTCAGAATGTCTGGCGGTTGAAATGTCCTTATTAAAAATGTTGATGGTGATTGATGAGTAAGAAATGCTTTTGTAAGCACGTAGTTGAAGATCATTCTTCTTCTAGTTTTAAGAAGACATGGATAATACAAAATTTATTTAAATCTTTCTTTTATTTAGACATAAAGGGATACGTTGAAATTTTGTTTATACAAAACATTACAAAAATTAAACGTATACTTAAAAAAGAGAGTTATATATTTTTTTCTTAGATATAGAACTATTACACCTAGAAATATATTGCCTAATACTCCTCTCATAGGTCTTGATTCACTTGTAAAGAGGTAATAGAGTTCTTCCTATGGAGGGTTCTTCTAAATGTTCCTCAAACTTGAGAAACTCATGTGAAGAAGATCTTCTATAGTGGTTCCATAAATCAAATTTTAGAATTGTGTTGATCATGCATGCAATCAATTCACTCATTGGGATTAGTTTTCAAGAAGTTTCTTTTATCTCCATGCATCTTTCCCAAAATGGAAATTGTTGGCTGACATGGAACATTGGATGAATGCAACTTTCTTCGAGAAGTTATTCATATGCACACATTCCAACTTTTCTGATTATTGGAAAAGCACCACAATATCTAGGTGACAACTTGGCACATTTTTCGGTCTTTAATTTTTTTGACCTATCTAAAAGTGAGAGATAAACTTGACCTCCAAGTTGAAAAGAAACTTCATGCCTTTTTGGATCTACATAAGCTTCTGCTTCATCTTGATCTCTTTTCAAGTTTTCCTTAGCTAACTTGAGCTTCAAATTCATTTCTTTAAGGAATTCTTGAGCTGCTTGAACTCTTTCATTTTGAAGTCCCACCGCATATAGAGACCTAGGTTGGTACCCATACATAAACATGAATGGACTAAATTCAATTGATGAGTTCTTGACAACATTGTAGGAAAATTTCGCTAAAGGAAGGTAATCTTCCCAATTAGTTTGTTTGGAAGTAACATAAGCTCTTAATATGTCATCCAAAATTTGATAGAATTTTTTAGTTTGTAAATCCATTTGGGATGTTCAACAGTATCCAAGCTTAGTTTAGTTGAATTATACTAAAGACTACTCACCAAAAATGACTTTTAAATCTAGCATCTCTACTAGAGACTATGTTTATAGGAAGAACATACAATCTCTAAAATTGATTTGAAAATATTTTTGCTGATTTCAGAGTATTATAAGTAGTCTTGAAAGGTATAAATGGAGCTAACTTAGTCAATCTATTCACTAGCACCCAAATTGAAACATTGCCTTTGTAAGTATTAAGTAATCCTGAAATGAAATTCATGTAGATGCTTTCCCATATTCCTTTGAAATCTCCAAAGGATGCAACAATCCTCCAATTTCACTCTTTTAAACTTATTCATTTGACATTTATGGAATTTTGATACATATGTTTATATGTCTTGAGGTATATTAGGCCAATAAAAATGTCATTTCACCAGTTCATAGGTTCGATGAACACTTGGATGTTTGGAATTTGATGCATCATGGCATTTAAAAAATACTATATTCCATATGTCTGATTTGCTATTACCTTATGATAAAGCAAATATTCACCTTTGGGGGAATCGTGTTTAAAATTTGCTTTAGAAGTATGTATTTCATTTTCCTTTGCTTTCTCATCTACTTTCCATGCTTGACTATAGCTTGGAACTTCTTTGCAATTGTCTTTCAAAGTAGAAATAGATTCATTTTGAAGATGTACAAAACTTAGCTTGTTCAACATAGGCATCTGACTTGAGAAGTTTGCCATTGCATTGGACATTCCTTTTCTATACCCTCACAAGTAATCAAAACTTGAAGTTGTTCAACCCATGTAGCTTTTCTACCTCTCAAGTCTGGTTCGTTTGCAAACCACTTGATGCTCTCTTGATCAAAGACAATTGTTACCTTTGATCCATACAAGTAATGGAACCACTCCTTAAGAGCATTAATTATAGGAAATCTTTCTTGCTTTTAGGTAGAATAGTTCCTTTCTAATGGTCCACATATTGTAACCCCTGCCAGACATTTTACCATGTTGAACATTGCACCTACTTTACCAAGGGGTTTACCTTAATTGTCTACCAATATGTAAAGCATACTCATGTATATTATAAAACATTGCAAATGCGTGCATATATACTTACATACATAGATTTCTAAGCAGTCCATAGTTCAAAAACACAATCCATCACAAATCCTGATAGAGTCATACATACATAAAAAACTACATATATGCATGCCTATCTTAGAGGGGCAATTATCTAGGTGAATTTTCACTACTTGGGACTTTGGTAATAATGTGTGTGTCTATGTGTGTGTATGTGTATATGTGTTTGTGTATATGTGTGTATGTGCATGTGTGTGTATGTATGCATGTGAGTGTATGTGTGTGTGTATGCATTTGTATGTGTATGTTTTGTATGTGTGGGTATGTATACTTGTGTGTATGCATTCATATGTATATGTGTGTATGTGACTTTATGTGCATGTATGTGTATGTATGTATATGTGTGTATGTGTGTGTATATGTGTAGTGTGTATATGTATGTGTGTGTATGCATATGTATGTGTATGTGTATGTGTGTGTATGCATGTATGCATATGCATGTCCATGCATGTGTGTGTATGTATGTATGTGAGTGTGTGTCTATGTGTGTGTATGTATATATGTATGTATGTGTATGTGTGTACGTGTATGTGTATATGTGTATGTGTGTGAGTATGCATACATTTTTGTATGTGCATGTGTGTGTTTGCATGTGTGTGTATGCATGTGTGTATGTATGTATGCATATGCATGTGTGTGCATGTATGCATGTGTGTATGCATGCATGTGAGTGTATGTCAGTGTGTGTCCATATGTGTGTATGTATCTAAATGTGTGTATGCATGTATGTGTATGTGTGTATGTGTGTGTATGTGTATGTGTGTGTATGCATGTGTATATATATGTGTGTATGTTACTTTATGTGTGTGTGTCTGTATGTGTGTGTATGTATGTGCATGTATGTGTGTATGCATGTGCATATCCTTGTGTATGAATGTGTGCGTATCTATGCATGTGACTGTATGTATGTGTGTGTGTGTCTATGTGTGTATATGTTCATGTGTGTGTATGTGTGTGTCTATGTGTGTGTATGTGTATATGTGTGTTTTTATGTACATGTGTGTGTATGTGTATATGTGTGTACATGTACATGTGTGTGTATGTGTATATGTCTATGTGTGTGTATGTATATGTGTGTGTATGTGTATGTGTGTGTATGCATATGTATGTATATAGTGATTGTATGTGTGTGTATGTGTATGTGCGTATGTGTATGTGTGTGTATATGTGTACATGTGTGTGTGTATGAGTGTATGTATGTGTGTGTATGTGTATGTGTTTGTCTATGTGTGTGTATGTATATGTGTTTGTATGTGTATGTCTATGTATATATGTTTATGTGTGTGTATGTATATATGTGTGTGCATGTGTGTATGTGAGCATATATATGTGTGTATATGTGTATTTGTGTCTATGTATGCATGTGAGTGTATGTGTGTCTATCTATGCATGTGTAGACATACCGGACTATGTATGCTTACCCTATCTCTCTCTCTCTCTCAATATTGATCCTCCATTGGTGTGTGCTTGCCCTCTCTCTCTCTCTCAAGATTGATCCTCCATTGGTATGTTATCACAAGGGTTTACGCATTGATGTGATTATTGGGAGGGCACTCTATGTTTTGATCACTAAAGTCGAAAGAATGGAAGAGAGTGACAAAGATTTTGAATAATTGAAACCCAAGCTTATCATAGCGCTCATATTGAATTTGCTTGATTGGAAAAAAGTCTTCCACATGCATGTTGATGCATCTAACTATGCCACATGCTATATCTTAGCATGGATTGCAAATGAAGGTAGGCTTGATCTTCCAATTGCCTATGCACACACACAACTCAGCAGTGCAGAACACAATTACATGATGACTCAGTGAGGAGGATTAAGAATTATATATGCTGTAAAAAAATTAGACATTATTTGATCACAAATAAGGTTTTTTGTTGACTTAAGCCCTTCTCTATCTTTTTCACTAGTCCTACAACACTAGAATATTGGTACAATGGTTTGTGTTGTTGATGGATTTTGTCTTCGAAGTTATTAATCAAGAAAGGTAATACACATGTGCATGTAGCTCACCTTTCTAGGTTGACAAATGGAAAACCAGCAAATGGAGTATCCTAAAAATTACCAAATGCCTATTTTTTCAATCTAGAGATGGTACCAAAGTGGACTGAGCCTACGTCCCTTTACCCACATATGGTCTAGTATACCACTCTCTCCCTACATATAAGAAGGAAATTAGAAATTCAAGTGTTTTGCAAATCATAGTTCGATGTATATGTAGGGAAGATGAATGAGGGATGTTTTTGTGTTGTGTGGAAGATGATAAGTAGTGGGACCTTATAACCTAAGTCCACATTGCTAGTTTGGGATGGAAGTTTTCCCAAACTGAGACCTTGCAAAACCTAAGAAAAATTAGGAGCATATTAGACCCCACATGGCTAAGGAAATTCATGATTATTGTGCTAATTGCTAGTTTTGCATCAAAATATCTACAACCAAGCATTCAACTCTTTATCAAGTGATGGTAGCACCAGAGTGGAGTATGCCCATTATTGATGTATATCTTCATGATGGAATCCATATGAAGTTCAATTACTACTGCAAGAATGTAATCACTTGATTATTCACTTATTAAGGAATCACCTATATAAGAGAGGAAAGGACAATTTATTGCATGTGTATACAAAAAAGTGAATATTTTCCATACTAGAAGTCATTCACTAAGGAGCCTTAGGTGAACGTTTCTCCCTTGAACAAACAAATAAGCAAATACTCTTTGTTGGTTTGTGGCGGTCAACATTGCATATGGACAAAATAAGTCTAATACAACGATGTGATCTATGTTTCATAAAGACCACGTTTCACAAAGACCTATGATAAGTGATAGAGCATTTTCCTAGTGGGGAATTGATCATGTAGACCCTTTCCATAAAGACCACGTTTCACAAAGACCTATGATAAGTGGTAGAGCAATTTCCTAGTGGGGAATCGATCATGTTCGATATATTAACCGCCCTAGCAAAAGGCTAATACATTATAGTGGCTATTGATGATTTAACAAAATGGGTTGAAGTTAGAGCATCAAGACGATGTAATGCTCCAACCATAAGTAAATTTATTTTTGAAGAAATTTGTGTTGGGTATTGTTGGGGGATCCTTGGACAAGAAGGGGATGAGTATTTGTAGGAGAAAAGGGAAAGACAAGAAGAAAGATACACACTAGAAGTCTCTGGCCATGGATTATAAGAAGAAAAATACAAGGGTGATGCACAATACACTCCAATAATACAACCCAATGCTTCTGTGCAAAATCCCACAGAGTGCTCAATCACAAAATACCAAATACCCAAGGTCTTGTTGCTGCTGGACTCCTCTGCACCAAAGCTCCACCTTCTCCAAGCCTGCACTTCTGCACACCTTGCACCAAGCTTCCAATAAGGGGGAGGGATGGACAACTGTCGGCACACGCACACTGCAATGAGACCTTGGGATCCTTGGGGACTAGCTTAGCACTCTCTCCACACTTCCTTTGTCACTCTTCATGTGCACCTTGCACTTCACTTCTCTGCATCGCACACATTGTGTCTCTTGCACTTCTCTCCTTTTCCTTCTTCGACTATGCTCTCTCTGCCTAGTCCCCCCTCTTGCTTTCCTTTGCTTTTCTTTTTGTGTCGATTCACGTACACTCCTAACTGCAAGAGTATCTTGCAGTTCCTTTGATGTCCCAAGATTGTCTTTTTAGGTGGCAGCCAACGAATCCCTCTTTTGTCCTGTAGTGACGTTAGACTAAAACAAAAAGTTTTAATTGGGGGCCATATTTTCACTTCTGCGTACGCTGCCGCTTCACATGCCTTGACCTTTTGCCTTTAATTCTTCACTTTTGAACCTTAGGGAAATTAGAGAAATACCCCTGCAACCTACATCCCCTTTCTCCAATTTACCCTTTGTGAACATATAATTGTGCACTACTTGTGTACTTTGACCCTTGAACTTCGACACTTTGACTTTGCTTATGCTGACTTTGACCTTGACCCTGTTGAATTTGATCAGTATGAATCTGAGGGGCTCAACAGATGCCCACCAGCTAATGCGCTCTCTGTCCCAGAGAGACCACAAGTTAATTGGAACACAAAGAAACAACAAAAGAAGAAGCCATAGTAGACACATAAGAGGACAAAGGGATTTTATTTATTACATAGATCAATTGACATTATTATATGCATTGAATGCTTTATTATATGTAGTCTTATTGAAAGAAACCTGAAGTTGAAGAATGCGAAGCTAAGGATTATTTGGAAGAGGGGGGGTTATTTCCCGCATCTGAAGGTGGTGGAGAGGAAGGTATGGGAACAGAAGCTTGTTCAAGCATGAGTTGCAGGGAACTAATGCATTGCCGTAATTGATCCCTTTCGCGCTTAATACGACGGCACGAAGCATTATCGCATAAACCCATGGAAAAGCGCTTTTGGAGATCTGATAAGGCTTTAGTGCCTGAATCAGCCATATCACGATATTACCCCTGTCTTCCTTGAGTAGTCGTATAGACTCTTGGAGAGAGTGCCATTGAGATGTGGTCATCCTACTGATGTTATCCATGGTAGCGATATACTACTGATGAATGGAAGCCGCTGCTGAGATTGAATCCAAAGATACCCTTGATGTGTTAGCACTACCAATAGCAATCGCACTTGCATCGCGGATTAAATTTAAGAAGGAGGGTGCCGCAGGGATGTCAACTGTCGAGGCAAGTGGGAAGGGAATATCCGAATGATGAGGATCAGGAGGAATAGATGTGTTGTGGCCAACAATAGCGGAAGATGGAAAAGATGAAGGATTTGGAGGTCGAGGGGGAGGATGGATAGGTTCGGGATTAGGGAGGGGCTGGGAAGATGCCGCTGGGTGAGAAATGACTGGGGAAGGAGATTTCAAATTATTCAGAGGGGTGCTGAGGTTATGATTGGAGGTGTGTGGAGGAATGGAAGGAAGATCATTGGTGATGCAGATAGGTGTGGAGGTGGAGGCTGAGTCAAGCGCGATGTGAGGGGATTGAGGGAGGCTTGAAGTGGAGGGATGACAGATGGCGCTAGTGCAAGCTCAAACTTGCCTTGGGTGAATGTTAGGTGATGATAGTAAAGCAGGTGAGACAGACGGAGGAATGCTGCTTGCGGGTTGTGAGGGTAAATGATATATCCAAGCTAGGAACGGAGCGGAGTAAATAGAGAAATATTTAGAGCCTCGAGTGAGAGCCTCTCGAAGGCCACGTGACCGTAATTGTAAGGATCCATAGATGAGGGCAGCATAGGGGTATGGACGGCTGTTGAGGAAGCAAAAAAGAGGATCAACAATTCTAATGTCTGACCAGGGGATGGAAGAAGATGGGCTTCACATCAAAAAGAAAAAGATGAACGAATTAAGGATAGACACCATCCGCATGGAAAATCGGGCATTGTAGTCAAAGCATTCTTAACAAAAATCAATAGTGGCATTGTGGGATAAACCAGAATATAAAAAAGGAGGATTGCAAAAATTGATTAGCGAGGACCCCAGACCCTTCGCAAGTGTGGGAACAGAAAGATGACCAGAGCGAAAATGAGGAAATAGATGAAGAGATTCGTAAACATAGTTATTATTGGTAGGATTATTCAAGAGAACATTTGCTAATCCCCAGGGACCAGCATGATGAAGGTTTTCTTCAGAAAAAAGGCTAATTAGTTCGACAGAGGGTAAGGATAAATGAATGCGAATCTTGAGTCGCAAATCAGCAAGAGTAAATATGCAGACGTAATCAGCAGAAGGGGAATCAGGTTGAGAATGTGGAGAGTTTGAGGGAATTGAAGTGATGGAAGGAGAGTTGTCTCGAGGGATGGAAGGTGGACTATATAACGTAGTTGAATAAGATGGTAGTGAGTAAGTGGGAATATTAAGAAAAGTGGGATCCAGATTGGAAAGTTGAAGAATACTGCTATCTCAATTATGATTTGATGGCAACGGAGGGAGGGAGATAGTTGAGTCAATGGGGTGATGATCAATATGGGCTGAATCGGGTTGGTGGGCAATATGGGCTGAATCGGGTTGTATGTACTCGGGAGGGGGGTAATGAGGCTGGGTTGTATGCAGTGCTGAAGGTGTAAGGTCAGAATGGTCTTCGGTGGCGAGAGATTCTTCCATGAATATAGCGAATAAGGGAACAAACTACGGATGAGAGATGAATTGCTGATGAAGGAAGTTTTGAACAGTTGTTAATAGGAGAGAGGTGGACTGGTAGGAGAGTTCCTTACAGGAGGGTGGCCAATGTGGTGAGTTTGGAGCAAAGAATTGGGGATTTATGGAGGGTGAGGGTTGTTAGTAGGGGTGGTGAGGGTGGGTTTGTATGGTGTTGAGGAAGTGGGGGGAAATTGGGAAGTTGGCATGTATTTGCCAGGGGTTGGAAATTGTTGTTGGGTCAGGGCAAAGGTTGGGAAAGTGGGTGAGGAGTGGGATGGCGGTGGGTGTGGGTAGGGGTATGACAGGGAGAGGGAGGCGGTAGTGGGTATGTGGGGATGTAGGGAAGGCGCCGAAGGGGGGGTAAAGGTGCAATTCGTGGGGGAAGGTTGAAGGCTTCGGTGGAGGAGGGGAGGGCGTTGCAAGGAGGTAGAGGTGGAGGAGTGGTGAGGCAACGAGGGGGAAGTGGTTGGTGGGAGAGGAGGGTTGGAGGTGGATGTGCACGGGGAGAGGCAGTGTGGGAGGGGATGGTGGGGAAGGAGGGGGAGGAGGGGAGTAGCAGGATGAGTGGTTGGTGTTGAAGAAGAGGAATTGGCGGGGACGGATGGATGATGGTTGGTGGGGGAGGAGGGGGAGTTTAGTGGTGGCGAGTACTGGCGCTGCCGGGTGGTAGAGTGGGAGGTGGATGCGGGTAATGGCGCTGCAGGGTGGTAGAGCTGGAGGGGGGATGAGGTGACAACGGTGGAGTGGTTGTTGGGAGGAGGGTTGGAGGCGGATGTGGGCTGGGAGAGGCAGTGGGGGAGGGGATGGTGGGGAGGGGGGCAGAGGCACTTGCGGGCGGGGATAGGGGGGTGTAAGCGATGGTGGAGGAGATGGTGGGGAGGGGGGCATAGGTGCTTGCGGGTGTGGATAGGAGGGTTAAGCGATGGCGGATGGGGATGGTGGTGGGTGAGGTAGAGGGACGACAAGGAGAGGGAGGCGGTAGTGGGTATGTGGGGATGTGGGGAAGTCGTCGAAGGAGGGGGGTGAACGTGTAATTGGCAGGGGAGGGTTGGAGGCTTCGATGGAGGAGGGGAGGGCACTGCAGGGAAGTATAGGTGGAGGAGTGGTGAGGCAACGGCAGGGGAGTGGTTGGTGGTAGGAGGGTTGGAGGTGGATGTGGGTGGGGAGAGACAGTGGGGGAGGGGATGGGGGAGAGGCGGTGAGGGAGGGGATGGTGGGGGGGGGAGAGGTGCTTGTCGGCGGGGATAGGAGGTGTAAGCAATGGCGGAGGGGATGGTGGGGAGAGGGGCAGAGGTGACGACGGGGGATGAGCAAGAGTTTAGTGGTGGCGGGTACTAGCACGGCCTGGTGGAAGAGTGGGAGGGGGGATGCGGGTACTGGTGCTGCAAGGTGGTAGAGCTGGAGGGGTGGATGAGGCGACGGCGAGGGAGTGGTTGGTGGGAGGAGGATTGGAGGTGGATGTGGGTGGGGAGAGGCGATGGGGGAGGGGATGGTGGGGAGGGGGGTAGAGGTGCTTGTGGGCGGGGATAGGAGGTGTAAGCGATGGTAGAGGGGATGCTGGGGAGGGGGGCAAAGGTGACGGCAGGGGAGGAGGAGAGTAGCGGGATGAGGGTTTGGTGGAGAAGGAGGGGGAGGTGGCGGAGGAAGGATGAGGGTACCGCGGGGGGAGGATGGGGAGTTGGTAGGGGGAGATGGAGATGTTTAGCGATGGCGGAGGGGATGGTGGGGAGGGGGGCAGAGGTGATGACGGGGAGGAGGGGGACCTTAGTGGTGGCGGTGGGGCAGAAGAAGAGGAGAGGGAGTGGTGGGCACTGCGATGGTGGGGGAGTGGACTTGGGGGCGGAGGTGAAGGCGGCGGAAGATGGAGGGTTTGTCGGGATGGAGTAGGGGAGGCAAAGGCTTTGGTGGGGAAGGAGGTTGAGGAGGGGAGGCAGAGGTGGGAGAGGCGCTCGGTGGAGGGTGAAGAGGGGAGGCGGTGGTAGTGATGAGGCGGGGTTGTAGGTGTGGGGTTGGGAGGGGTGTTGGGTAGGTAGAAGAATTGGTGGGTGGTAGAGGCAGTTGGGGGTTGAGGAACGGTGGGGAAGGAGGGGGAGGAGGGGAGGTAGAAGGACTGGTGGGTGGTAGAGGCGGGTGGGGTTGAGGTAACGGCAGGGAAGCAGTGGGAGGAGGGGAGGTGGCAGTAGAGTAGTCGACGGGGTGGAGGGTTGTGGGAGTGTGGAATGAGGGGAAGTCATTGAGGGGAGTTTGGAGGAGGGCGGAGAGATGGAGACTCCCACAAGAGGAATGGATTGATGCACCTCAGGTGGTTTTACTAACTGGGGACTTTCAGGGTGGCAGAAGCTCCAAAATGATCGACGATTTTCTTTGAAGATGGGCTCCAATATATAGCTTCTTTAACCCCAATTAAAGTGAGCTGCACTGTGAATCGCATGAGAATAGTGGTTTATGGGACAAAGCTTTATTAAAGGAGGGGATAAAGAATGAACAAAAGAGTGGGATCGAAAGGATGATTTCACCCACAAAGAAAAAACTCTTTAAAAGAAAGGGCAGAATTGAAAGTTCATTTTAGAGAAAAGGGGCCATAGAAAAAAATAACGCAAAAATTTGCTTCATATTTGAATTTTAACGTGAAAATTTATAGAGAGTAAGAAAAAAAACTAATGGAATTAAAAGAAAAAGATTGATATGATTATTCAAAGCAAATCAATAGCTGAGCAAAAAATGAAAGAAATGGATAGGGTAATTTTATTTAAAAGAAAAATGTCTATACAACTTGGAAAACCTAGGTGATTCGTTATCTTCATTTGTGTTGATGATAAGCCTTGAGCCTTGAAATATTGACCAGCGGCAGGGCCTCTCTCTTGAGCGTCTCTAACTACACAACACCCCAATTCAACATCTTTTTAATGTGAAAAGGGCCTTCTCAGTATGGGATCCATTTCCCTTTAGCTTGAGTAGACATTTGTGGTCCGTATAAAAGAACTAAGTCACCTGGCTTCAAAGTTTTTGGCCACAAGTTTTTGTCATGAGTTTCCTTTCTCTTGACCTAAATCTACTCTAACTATTTGGAGGCTAGAATCTGGGATTCTTCCAATTTGTGCAAGGTTGTGAGCCTATCAGAGACTTTTGAGCTGCTTTTATTCTGAACCCCTTCAGTTCTGATCGAGCCATGTATAAGCCCAAATGGTTCTATGGGAGCAATTCCATAAACCAGTTGAAATGGAGAAAATACTATTTCTTTATAGGCTAATCTGTATGCCCACAATGTACCAAGATAAGCTTTCCCCCAAGTGGCAGGTTGTAGCATACATTCCTTTCACAACATGGTAATCAATACCTTATTTGTGGATTCAGCTTGGACATTTGCCCTGGGATAATACGAACATGAATTCCTATGAATAATCTTATACTTGTTAAAGATTTCGTGTAAAATCTTATTCACAAAGTGTGTTCCTTCTATGCAAATCTCCAGAGGACACCCAAACTTGCAGAAAATATTGCTGAATAAAAAATCAGCCACTGTTTGTGCTGTACAATTAGATGAAGCAATTGCTTCATCCCACTTTGTAGCATATTCTGTTGCAATTAGTAAATATTTATATCCATGTGGGAAAGAGGGAGTGTATATAGGTCCTACAAAATCTAATCCCCACTTCTCAAAAGGTTGCCAATTTGTAGCTACTGATACGGGGTTATCGCTCTGCTTGGTGGGTTTAGGACCGCATCTTTGGCAGATGTCACATATCTTTGCCCTATCATTTGAGTCTCTGAAAAGGGTGGGCCACCATAATCCTGCATCTAGAATTCTTTGGCCCATGATATGACCAGGAAGGTGCCCACCACCTGGACCTTCATGTGCCTTTGTGAGAATATCCCATGTCTCCTCCTTTTCTATGCATTTCCTCAAACAACCATCTTTCCCATGCCTGTATAGTTTGCCTTCAATAATTATAAATGGTCTGCAACTGATTAGTAGCCTCTTCTTTTGCACGGAGCTAGCCTTTTCTAGGTACGTTCCAGTCGTAATATAAACTGCTTGATGTCCTTATACCAACCATGAGCTTGTATAATAAACAATTTTGCATCTAGAAAATCATCATTTACCCCAATTGTTTGATCCCTTATGTTAATCTGAGATAAGTGGTCCGCCATGACATTTTCTTTACTTGGTCTATGGACTACAGAAAACTCAAACTCTTGGAACAACAATAACCACCTCCATATTCTACCAGTGGCTTTTGGTTTGTTGAACAAATATTTTATTGGCTGGTGATCCATTATAATAACAAATTTCACTCCCAGTAAGTAATGACGAAATTTTTGGACAACAAAAACCATGGCCAGGGCTTCCCTTTCTGTGGTACTATAAGTCCTTTCAGCCTTGGTGAAAATTCTACTGGCATATTGAATTGGTTTGTCCACCTTAAATTCTTCACTGGGTTGGGTCAAAACTGCACCCACTGCATAGGCACTTGCATCTACATGTATATGAAAGATTTTTGACCACTCAGGTGTGATCAAAATGGGAGCAGACACTAACCTTGACCGTAATGTTTGATATTCTTTTTCCTCTTCTTCTTCCCATTTAAAAGGTATTTCTTTGCCTGTAAGCCTAGCCAATGGCCTGGCTATATCTGCATACATCTTAATAAATCTTCGTGGTACCCCGTATGGCCTAAAAAAACATTGAATCTCGTTTGGAGATTTAGGTCTAGCTAACCTTAATATAGCTATAATTTTATCTGGATCAGGAGCCATACCTTTGGAAGATACCACATGTCCCAAGAGAGTACCTTCCGTCACCAGAAAAGAGCATTTGTTTGGGTTCAGTTTCAACTTTGTTTATCTACACCTCTTAAAAACTTGTTGTAACTCAATTAGATGCTTCCCTAAACAATCCAATGGAGTCTCTGCAAGAGTACCTGAAAAGGATGAAAAATCATCCATGAAGATTCTGAGAGACTCTAGTAGTAATGGTCCAAAAATAAGATTAAATTTTCGGTTGAAGGTAGCTGGAGCATTTCTTAATCCAAATGGCATCTTTATATATACATAAGTTCCCTAAGGATTAATGAATGCAGTCTCCTCTCAATCCCCTGGGTGGATGCATATTTGATTATATTTAGTGAATCGGTCCATGAAGCTATAAAGAGTATGTCCAACTACTTCTTCTATGACCTGTTCAGCAAATGGCATTGGAAATCCATCTGGGATTGTCACCTTGTTCAATGCTCTAAAGTCCACACATATTCTGATCTTGTTAGTGTTTTTCTTTGGGACAATTACCATAGGAGATAGCCACTCTGAATGCTCTACCACAATGATAATTCCTACCTCTTCCATTTTCTGAATTTCCAAATAAACAGCTTCAACATATTTAGGATTCAGCCTATAACTCTTACCTCTCATTGGTTTTGCTCCTTCCATGAGAGGGATTTTGTGCTCTCCATAACTAGGTGGTACTCCTAAATCTTTATAGTGCCAAGCAAAAACGTCTTCGAATGACTTCATGAAAGATGTTACCTTTACGAGCACCTCCGGATGATTCCCTATCCATGTGGCTAGTAAAATGGGACACAGTTGATCCTCATTGCCCAATTGAACATCCTTCACTAGATGCCTATTTACAATGCTATCTAGTCCTTCTTGAGTCGCATCCTTGGTTACATTGTCCCACATAGCTGCCGTATCATAAGCAGGATCATCATGGATGTCTAGTTGCACTTCTTCCTCTTGAATCCATCCTAGAGGGATCTCATGGAGTGGTAATGGATCCTCCTCTATATCCTTAGTCTTAGCCTTTAACTCTGAGCCTTCCAGGTTGCAATCTACAGAATTAGCTTCCTCTAATTGGTTGTATAAAGGAGATTTCTTTCCCCTTCTGTGGTCTTTTACTGGATCTCCCAACCCCGCTACTTGAATTTTCACCTCTTTTTCTTCATATGCTTCCTCTTTTTCGGAGTTTGGAAAAATCCCATAGCAGGTAGATGTGTCTCCCACGTGAAGCCAAGCCAACATGTTCTCTTCTTCATATAAATTGGCTTCCTCAAATAGATCTGCCTCTAGTGTATCCAACAATTCATCTTCCATACAAATTCCAATTGCCTGCATCATGCTAGTATTTCTCTGATTGTCTGGTCCTTCTTCTAAGATTATCTGCTGCAACTTTTTTCCTTCTTGCTTTACCCACATTGTGTCCTTGCCCCAGTCATGCAGCACATTGGCATGTCTTAACCAAGGTCTCCTGATTAATAGGGGGAAACTTCCTTCTACCTGTGGCATCCTTAAAACAACAAAATCCAAGTTCAAAATGGTACCTTGTATCGTGACTCGGACTCCAGGGACCACTCCCATAGGCTTACTATGCTTTGCTCTGCTAGAGTTACAGTAAAATTTGCGGGTCTTGAAGGTTGTAGGCCAATTCTTTTCATGGTATGTTCAGGCATCAAGTTGATGCCAAAACCACCATCCACAATAACTCCTTGAAATTCATGACTTTTGATATAGACTATGAGCCAAGGGCTCTTATAATCTGTGAGGGGTGCTTCCCTTACAATTTTACCTTTATGTGTGACAACAGCTTGGGCTACTAAACTTGTTACGAAAGCCTCATCAATTATTTGCAAGAGTTATGACCTGAATTTCCCATCCATCTTTATTAAATAAAAAATACTAACCTCCTTTTTCACAGACTTGAGTAGTCTTGAAGCTTCTGATTCCTTAAGATTATGAGATCCCATGGACTTATCAAATTCCTCATGAGCTCTGTTGAATGCATGCCCAATGGCATCACTGGTACATATGAGATCTCCTTTTTGCTTTGTGTCTGCACATGTGGTGGCCTTGTCTTCAGATGTCTCTTTGTCTTTGTGCAAGCCATTAACTCTCAATTCTAGGCCCATATCTATTTGAGCCTTTGCTTTGCTCCTTGTCTGCACTGTAAAAGATTCAACTTCTTCCAACTGCACCACTCTGGTAGATGGAGATGAAACATTGACATGATCTATTATTTCTTCTTTACATACAGAAATCATTTGAAGGTGGGGCCTAGATGAAGATGCTTGATTCTTAGGACAACAATTAGAATAGTGCTCTCTGGCCTCTGGGCAGTTTCTATAGGGAGGGGCACATAACAGATATATTCTGACATGCATCGATTATGCAACTTGATGGGCCGAAGCATGGGCTCTCGGATCAGCCACAACGACTGCGGTTGTTAAATGTTTAATGATGGATATATTTCCACGCTATGGGTTACCCCTGGAGATAGTCACTGATCAAGATACGCACTTTGCAAATACATTAATGCAAGTGCTTACGAAAACCTTCTAGATTGTGCATAAATTCAGTTCTCCCTATTACCCACGAGCAAATGGACTCACGGAGAGCACCAACAAGTCTCTCTTGAACATCTTAAAGAAACTGGTGTTGGATTTCCCGGAGAGATGGGACCAATTTCGACCTGTTGTATTATGGGCTTATTGTACCACATGCAAAGTGGCGACCGGAACAACTCCTTTTAAGTTGGCGTATGGATTGGAAGCGATTGCTCCTATGGAACTGGTAGTTCCCAGTCTGCGTGTGGCCCTTGAATGGAAGCTATTATCGGAAGAATCTTTTCCCTTTCGATTGGAGGCTTTACAATCTTTGGATGAACAGCGTCTGGAGAGTTTCCTAGTGCTGCAGCTGAGACAAGCCAAAACCCACGATCGTTTCCTCAAAACTCTAGTGTTTACGGTAAACCAATTAGTCATCTTCTATAATGGTAAGTCTAATAGATCCACCGGAAAATTTAAACTGTGCTGGTTCGGTCCATACCATATTGTTGAACAAGTGGGACTTGCAACTTTTTGGTTATCCACCTTAACTGGTCACCTTCTCCCTAAAGTGATTAATGGTTCGAAGCTTTGACCCTATTATCCGCCGTCTACCACTGCATGAGGTGTCCTCGGTATTGTTATTCCTTTTCCCTTGCCACTCTTTTCCATCGACTTTCTTTTCTGATCTCCATGTTTTGGGTGACCAACTGACCGTAATCCTTCCGTTTTCTTATCTAACTATGATTAATAGTCGCCTTTGTGTCACCGATCCTATTAATGCATGCATGTCGCCATTATGTCGGTATATTTCCAATACTGCGTTATGATTAGGGTCCTTGCCGCCTAATTTTTCAAGTGTTTTTACTTAATCTTGTCCTTTCCACTGTTCGTCGCTATTGTGTCTTTGTGTGTTTGCGGCCCTTGCATGTTTTGTGCTTCCGACTGTTTCTGAGTGCGCCATGGAAGCTCTTGCGAACATCGTAACCTTTCGTGAAGGTATCACTCCGGATGTGAGTGAGTACCTGCGTGCTCGAGGTCTCTTGGCCTTCACTGAATTGCCTTGGTATTCAGTGCAGTGTCATCCCTTCTGTGCACAGATTATATCTGCCATAGCCGCCATGCCTGCTACAGAGCAGTGCTGGCCATTAACATGTTTAAACCCCCATGTCGTAGTTACACTCAACACGATTGCTGAGGGGTTCCATCTCCCTCAGGAAGGGTTGGTCGATGGACCGCTCCTTCCGATGGCTACCATGAAAGAACTTTTTCCCCGGAACTCATCTAATGAGTTTGCCATTCTTTGCTGACCCGAACCACAATGCACCGCGCTGCAATTTCTCGTAGCAGCCTTAAACCTTAAAAAATGCACATATGGCATCTCCCGACCTTTCTGCTCGATGATTGAGACTGCTTCACAAGAGGGGGTCAATTTCACATCCTTTTTCTTTCGGCACATTAGCGTGAATGCTTAGCAGTTACCAAACAACTCGCCAAGCATGAAATTTCGCATACCCGATTGCCCTACCTCCTCACCCTTCTCCTTCCGGTGATACAAGCAGCGCAACCACCTCCAGAGGCTACCATGATTTTACATGAGGAATATACACAGATGCTAGAGGATGATGATGATGAAGACTTGCT